>CM035140.1:18007288-18122288 GCA_020205605.1 Panax ginseng
ACTGTAGGTTATTACGATATACTTTCTCCCATTTTTAAATGGTGACTTAAAACATTTTTTTTACTTTAAAAATGATTGTAGGTTATTACGATATACTCTCTCCCATTTTTAAATGGTGACTTAAAACATTTTTTTTACTTCAAAAATGAGTTAAGGTACATAACATAAAATATAAATATGTTATTTAGTGTCGTCAATTAGTATAATTTTTTTTTATTAATTTGTGTAATTTTATGAGGTCATTAAAGATAAATTTAAAAATTTTTATTTTCTTTATCTACTTTCCTTTTTTTAATTTATATAAAAAATGTGCTTAGTTCAACCTTTTGATCACGGAAGGAGTATATATTTGGTTCGTACTTGGTGTTTGTGTGGTGATCGTACATAGTTGTGTCCAAGCACAGATTTGTAATTGTATTTTATTATTATTTGTAATTTATATTATTATTATATGTAATATATCATATAACTAATGTTAGTGCTATGATATAAATGATGGTGAAAAATAATGATAAATTAAAATAATTATATTATTTTATTATTTTAAAATAAAAATATATATCTAAATTTTGACCACTTCAAAAAAAAAAAAACTATTTATACCCGTAATTTAAAATAGAGCGAGTACTAATCAATTAAAAATTCTATATATGAAGTGACTTTTTTTTAAATGTTATTTTAATCACAACTATTATTAAAATAATTAGACATATAATTTTACTCAACAATGGTATTAATATTCGTTTTTAGTCTTTAATAAAATTCCTTGGTTCATTAAGACTAAAAAAATAGGAAGAATAATAATTAAAAAAGGATTCTAAATGAATATTAGATACATTTCAGGTTTCCTATAAAAAAAAGTATGATATACAAGTAAATGCCTACAAAGAGAACCAATTTACACAAACATTGAATTGGCTACAAATTATAATATATCTTATATATCTTACAAAGAAAGAGAATGAAGCTACTTAAATTATATATATATATATATATATATATATATATATATATATATATATAAATAATACAAATATAATAAAACTAAAAGTATCAACTAATTAAATGCAAGTATAATTTCATGAGCCAACTTAGTTTAGGAACATTCAAAATATCTCACTTAACTCATATAACTAATAAAACATTGTTTGTACTATTATAATAAGTAGTTGATGTTATTACATTGTGTTTAAAATTGTGATTGATTTATTAAGTATATAATTATATGTAATTAATAAAGTTAATTATAAGTCAAAATATCAAATCAGTGATAAACATTATTATTTTGTCTTTTATTATCTATTGTATTAAGGATGTAATGATTTAATACATTCATTATTAGGCGTAATGAAAAACATTTAAATTAACATTAACGTTAACGTATTATGCTCGTAATGACCAATGGGGCTAATATATGTAATTGATGAACTAAATACAAAACATGTCAAATCAATGTACGTAATAGTCTATTGCATTATGAATCGAGTTATTACATTGATTTGATACAAACATATATTTTTATTTAAATGAGATATCATAATTTTAACACAATTCGTGTATCAAATTTTAACTCCTAATAGCATAGCATTTCAATCTGCAAGCAAGCCGTGTACAACTTACTAGTGCAAGTTACATGGAAGGGTCCTTGTAGCAGTAGGCCTTTGTTCTTTGACAATTATGGTATCATGTCTCCCTATATATCCTTTAGTTTTATAATTAATTATCCAAAATTACACTCACCCTTTCACATTAACAGTGTTGTTTTGATCTAAATTAAACTCAATTTATCAAGATCTTGCAATTGAAATTAATTTCATTCATGCTTGTCACTTAGTGTTGAAAACAAACATCAATTTAAATATCCGATGACAATAGTGGTACGTACGTGGATATATATAGACATATGTATATATGCATATATGCATGCATGTATATATATGGACATACATGCACACACACGCATATATATACACACACATGTACGTATACATCATTTGAGAAACCTGGGAAGCCCTATTTTTTTGCCGGCAGATTTGACATCCTCCTGAATTTGTTGTCTGTACTCTCCAAAGCTAAATGTTTTGTAGATTGAAGGTTCCCTATAGCTCTGTATTACGGTCTCATAGGAAGGGCATAAAAAGTAGGCAACTGAGAGCCTTTCTGCTTTTGGATTAGTTATCACCCTATGTTGTATGCTCTTATAAACACCATTGCTCCACGCCTACGTACATTGGTTAATTAATTATATTGTAATAAAATATTAATTGTAAATCACTTAATTATCAACAATTAACATGCATATAGAAGGGTATGTACATGCATGTATGTATGTATGTTTGTTGTTGTAATTAAATATATAATTACCTCAAATAAATCGCCGATGTTGATAATCAAAGCATCTGAATTAGGTTTGACGCCGATCCATTCTCCATCTTTCACCAGTTGAAGTCCTCCCAAATTGTCTTGGTGCAATATGGTGAGGAAGTCACTGTCGGTGTGCGCCACTAATCCGTGTACCTCGGGAAAACTTGAGCATGGCGGGTACCTATTCATCCGAAGATAACTTGAATTTGCCAGGCAATTTTCTGCAAAGAAAGTCGTACTGGATTTACACCCCTCTAGATTCTCTGCTAATATTTCAGCTATTGTTTTCGCCAACTTAGACATTTGTTCCGCAAACTCCCCAACGCGCAAGCTGCAAATTAAATAAATAAATAAGAAGGAAAAATCCGATTTAATTTTATAACTTAATGTTTTGATGGATGGATATTTGCTTGAGGCCGATCGAACACCCACGCACGCTAGGGTAAAGTACATGCATATGAATGTATAGAGAGAGAGGGAGGAAGGAAGGAACATGCATATATACTTTGAGATGTTGAAATCCGTGATTAATTCAGGCATGCAGGCAAGAGGTATGTGGAAGGCTTCCGACCATGAGAAGTCTTCGAGGGACGTGGCCGAAGGATTTCCCCAGCGGTAACAGCCCCTGCTGCTGCTACACAAATTGAAAATATTTTCATTAGCCTTTTTATGGAATGGCTGTCGAAAAATTTTCCATTGCTCTCTTTGAATTGTGGCCAAAACATGTGGAGAAATTCCATGGTTAAAAATCTGAAAGAAGCCCCAATCTTTAGCAGCGTCAGCAATCTCTCTTCTACACTCCAAGTCGTCGTGGCTTCCACCTGTAGTAGTAGTTGTAATTAAACGACTGAAATCAATTAAGGGTAGCTCGCAATAATATTCTTCAGCAGTACTAGTAAATTTTTTGAAGATGAATTTTTTTGTAGCCTTCTCCTGATCATCTAATTCCACCACTTCCTTGCAAAATGTCTTGCAGATATCGGCAAGTGGTGGTTCTGACGATTCCATGCTCAATTAGAGTTCGAAAAATCTACAAGCTGGGAAGTATATATATAGACATAAAAGAAAGAATTATATAAAGAGCATATATATATATATATATATATATATATATATATATATATATACTATATATAAGAAAGAGAATGAAATTTCATATATACTATATATAGATACAATTGTTCAACAACTTGAACTCAATTAACTGAAATTAATTAATTATTTATATATATATATTATATATATATATATATATATATATATATATATATATATATATATATATATATATATATATATATAGCCCATATATAGGCCCACAATGAGCATGCATGTGACACTTTTTAATAACTTTCCTTAGTTATAACTATCTTATCAAATTGCTAAAAATGTTAATATAACAAATGCATTAATAAAATTTAGTGAAACATTGTGGATTAATTTAAAAGGAGAAGAAATATCCTACGTACTTAATAACTAGCTAGCTTGCATGCGATGGAGAAAAATAGTGTGGTACGTATTTAACAATCTTTAAAGCTCTGATTTTAAAAGATAATGATAAATTAGCAGTAGATTGCTTGTATATCAGGCGTACACACATTATTTGATTGCCTCAACCATGATCGATCAACGCCACTGAAAGCATTTAATTATTTTTTATTAAGAAAATAAAAAAAAATCTACCAAATGAAGTACAATAGTCAATACAGTTTTGGTGGACCTACATAGCTCCTTTGAAGTATTTTAAAACCGATCGATGATGTGTTTAAAGTTTTTTTTTTACCGACATCTCTTTCACATTTCAAATATACTTGACATATCAGTAACTTCATGTTTTTTTATAATCTAAAATTATGATCTCTCTCATTCAAAATAAAAGATACATTTTTTCTTTTCAATATTAAAAATATCTCTAACTTAATTAAACTATATATATATATATAAAATGATATGAAATTCTTAATATGCTATTATATATATTTTAGGAGGCCACTGAGTACCATATATTTTTGTAATATTCTCATTCAGAATTCTATCAATAAAACTAATATTTAAAAGTTATAGTGAATTGAAGGGTTATCTCCACGCCAATTTTCAGTAATAAGACATGTCGAGGAAGGGCAGCTAGCAATTAATTCCTACGAAAGGGTCGAGAAAATCGTTCGATAATTTCAAGAATGAGTTGAGGTTGTGGGGTGCTTAATTAGTACTATACTCCTTTAGATCTTCATTTCTACATCATAAGTAGGCCTTGCAAAATATAAATAGGCCTTGCAAAATATAAAAAATTTGATTTTTTTATATAAAAAATTAATATTTTTACACGAGTGAGTTTCACCTTTTTCCCCATATAATATATTTAGGGCAAACAGGTGGCCCAAATGATCATGTTTTTAAGTGTTGAATGTATTTTTCCGAACAATTTGGGTATAAAAAATTCGGCACTAGCTAGGGATATATATTTCAATAATTCATAAGCAACAAATTGGTAAGATTGGTATATATATATATATATATATATATATATATATATATATATATATATATATATACACACACGTACGGGTGGGTGGAGAAGAGATATTTTTTTCTTTCCCAGTCACAGTAATTTGATCCAACTCCTTCAAAAGAAATATCTCTTCTCCACGGCTCCACCGACCCGTACATATACATGTATATATATACCGTGTTTTGGCTGTTTGTGTCTGTCTGTCTTTGGTACATGAAGGGCTCCACACACTGCCATGACACCGAAATCTGGATGCTGTTTCCTCAAAAATTATGACCCACTCATCTTGGAATTATACTGTGACGTGTGTGTGGCCAAATATAGCTTCTTAAGACTTCCTGGTCACTTTCTCATTCGGGAAAAAAAGAAAAAGGAAAAATAAAAAGAATCTACTTTCCAAAAATAATTTTTTTGCTTTGATTTCTCTTGATTTAGATTTTTTTTTTGTTTGGTCTTTGATCCAATTGGAAATATCAATACTGGTACCACTAATATATCAACATTTAGTAATTCAATAATTCTAAAAAATAAAATATGATTAACCTTCATGCGTGTGAACACTGTTAAAATTTATTGCTTAAAATAATTAGCAAACCTTAAAATATTTATTTTTCAATCTTCCAATACTTTATTTTTTTAAAATATCACTACTAGAAAAATAAAAATATGTGACGGAACTTTGTGACATTATTTAAAAATAATCACAAAAGATAATAATTTGTGATGGATTTTTTGAGCAATCACAAAATGATAGTATATATGATGACTCTTAGTGATGACTAATTTTGTTATCAATGTATTATAATTGTGATGATCATGTCAATCACCAAAATTTTCACGCAAAATAAATTTATTTTTGTGACGCACTAAGACATTATTTATAGATTTTTTTTTTCGTGATTGCATTTAAGTTATCACCAATATTTTAATGAAAAAAATAATCAAAATAATATTTTGTGACGGTCATAACAATCATTAAAAAAGATAGATTTTTGTGACTATTTTTATTTGCAATTACAAAAAAAAAGAAGAGTATTTTGTGATGGAATTTTCAAGCCATTACAAAGTAATAAAATATATGATGACTCTCAGTGATGACTAATTTTACCATCATTATAGAGTATTTGTGACTGTCACTACAATAAAAAGGGTTATTTCTGACAGAATATTCCGTCAGAATTAAATATAATCCGTCGAGATTATTATTATTTCCGACGGAATATTCGGTCGGCAATTCAGTCGGATATAAGCACGTCGAAATTAAGTCCATCGATCTTTCAGTCGGGGATATCTATCCTCGACTGACCGAACCTCGACGGAATATTCGGTCGATATTAAGATATTCTCAACTAAATTATATCCGTCTATAATATTATGTCGAGTCTATACCTTGTGACGCCCCCAAAATAGGTCCATTCCATCCAACCCATTCTGAGTCGCCAAATACATGGTACAGAAATAACTACAACTTTATTATTACAACATATAAACTGTGAGTTTAAATACAGATATTGCCATCTAGACAATATCCACACGCAAATAAATCTCCATCATAATTATTTATACATTATTTTATAAAAATGGTGAGGACTACTAAACAACTCTCTAGTAACCTTCATTCCATACCCCGACTCGCATTTCGCTACATTCTCGCCTCCCGAGAAGAAAAATGGAACAAAAAGGAAAAGGTGAGCTCAACTAAATTTAATAAAGAATATTATGACTAAGATAATATACAACAAATTATCGTTAGTCTTCAACAGAAAAAATCTAATAATACAATGTATAAACCAAATTTTAAATCAACAATCTGCAATGAAACAACAATTCATTAGAAGAGTTAAGTAGAGAATGCAAACTACTATCTTCTATATATGAATTTAAAAGTTCATCGTCGATATTTTATCCCCGTAACATCAATCAATATATATCCGAATCAAATACTCATCTTTGCACCACACAGCCAAAGATATTCATCATTGGTCATGTTCATCTAAACACATGTTCATCTTTGCACCACGCGCCAAAGATATTAATAATCACGGCCATGTTCATCTCAACACTGCTCATCTTTGCACTACGGGCCAAAGATATTCATCAAGAAATCATTCATCTTTGCACTATGTGCCAAATATATTCAAGAATATCATCATTTAGGATTGAGGATGATGAAAAATATTTTAAAGGAAACGAATCCAAAGGAAACAAAAGAACAAATATTAAGGATTCGTATTTTAAACAATCCAAGTTCAAAAATACTTCATAAGTAATCGAGTGAAGTAAAATTCAAGAATGATCAAAACATGGATACAATCAAAACTAGTATCCATAATAGATATTTTGAAAAAAAGAAGAAATTTCATTTTTCTATTGAATAAGTCTTCAGATTCGTGAATAAGGCCGTGATACGTGAATAAGAATCTCAGACACCAAAAGATAGAAATTTCAAAAAAAACATCTTCACGCTCGTGAATAAGACTCGTGAATAAGAACTCATGAATAGTAACCCCGACATGAAAAAATTCTAAATTTGATAAAATTTCCAACCAATATTTCAAGATAATGATATTGAAAAAATAATATCATTTTGAATAAAATAACATCCCTTACTACGAAAAAAAAAAGATTTTAGTTGAAACACCTGATATAAAGCTATGACTTGAACTTGCACCGTATAGCAATACTCAAAGTATACTCAAAATACTCACAAGAATACGCCGATAATATAGAGAGAGAAAACTTGATTTACGGTGTGATTTTCAATTCTAACCCAAGACCCTATTTATAGGAAAATGCTGTAACACCAAAGTAGAAAAATTTAATATAATATTAATATATATTTTCCAAAACCTCATACGCACACTTGCCAACTGAATTCAGCTCCTACACATGTTAAATGAGGCCACCTAAACATTCCAAAAACGTTTTTCCTATTTTAAAATTTTAAATTTTCAAAAATCAATTATTTCGGAGCTTCAGAACTTAAATAATTCATAATAAATAGCCCTTTTATCAGAAAATTTGAATCTCGCGAGTTTTTATAGGAAATTCAATTCTCTACAACTTTGCAGAAGAAAGTTTTTCCAAATTCCAAACAGAAATTGACCAAAATTAACAAACGCGCGATTTTACAGGCTATAATCAAATTTCAGTCAAGAAATGGGGTCCACCGACACACAAAACATGTGTTAATCATTTAATGTAACAAAAATACTCTTCCTCCTCATATACTCATATATCCCACATTCATTATAAAAATATCACCATTAATATATTATTAAAATAATATATTTAAATAAATTATTTTATCAGAAAAAGATAAAATATTAATTTTCAACAATTGTCACATTAAAAATTTTCTCGATCTATATCCACATAAAATCAATATTTTCCTCATCATATAAATTAATAATTAATTATTCACAAATAATATTTAGAATCACAAGATCAGCAACAAACCAGATTCTTAGAAAGAGGGGCTTTCCAATAAGAATTTCTCCTCATGGCAAGCAATTAGGTGACCAAACCTCTCCTTAGATGTAAATTTCTAGACATTGCCAATAATGTTATCTAATAATATTATTAGCATAATATGAATTATTGTCTGATAATGGAAAATACTGTGTAATGACAATTTATTGAAACAAGCGGTAATATAAAATATCAATGCAAGAATTATTGAATCAATAAAATAAAATATCGAATAAAGAATTATCGTAACCATTATTGAGTAAAGTGCCTTCTTACGTAAGAATCAATAATTGGTGCAATACGATTGTGCCATCGCTCAACAACTCGTATTAGTGTGTTTTAACCACGGGTATTCCAACAAAAGATTAATTCAGAATAACTACGCCGTTATTTATAAAAAACTTATATTTGTCGCGTTTTCTTCATCCAATCGCTTTTTCAGTTATGGGCCCACAAAAGACTATACGCCATTGCATTTAATATTCCCCGACAAAGCATTTAATATTCCACGACCAAACGAATATTCCCTATTAATAATAATGAATATTTTTTTTCTTATTTTGAAATATTTGCGTATTTTACCCATAACTATCCACATTAATCAAATCAACCCTTACTATTTCAAAATAATAAATAGAAAATTAAATTTCATTTATTAATAATTTGGGGTCTTACAACCTCCACTCCTTATGAAATTTCGTCCTCGAAATTGACGACGACACTGTGTTTCAAAAGATGAGAATACCTTGCTTTCATTTTCATTTCCAACTCCTGTGTCATTTCCTCAATAACATGGTTTCTCCACAAAACTTTAACTTGTGGTATAACCTCAGACATAAGACATGTTCTTTCCTATCCAAGATCTTGACAGTACCTCCTCGTGACGTTAAGTCTACTATTATCTCGTCTGGGTTCTAACTCAATTGACGTGGTTGGTCGTCCACATATTTTCGTGATCATCGATACGTAAAAAACGCTATGAACACGCCATCGTACTTGGCGATAAAATGAGTCTATAGGCCACAGCCCTATTCGATCGAGAATTTCAAATGGATTAATAAATCGAAGGTTTGAGCTTTCCTCGCTTCTATTCGAATTTTGTATCTCTACGAGTCATTCACGTTAATGGAATAGCGATTCGAGAATATTCTTCAATGAATCTCCGATAATAACCAACTAAGCTCAGAAAGCTACGATTTTGATTAATGAATTTAGGTTGTTCTCAACTATGACTCATATCCCAACCTTGGATAAGACGTTACAATGACACCTATCGCTTTACTATCGCATGCGAATATGGTGTCCCCTACGGAGAGTCTGGGCGGTGCATTCCACAAAGGAAGTCACCGGATAAAGGCTCGGTACCAAATTTATAGTTGAATTTTAACTCCTCAAGTTCAATAGAGCCATTCGACATGAGATTTTAGAAATGAGTTTTAGATGGGTTCAAAGTCGATACAAAATTCAATATCACACTTTGGGAGTAAGCCAAGAAATTCTTCAGGAAATACGTCAGGAAAAATAAATAACAACAGGAATACTATTCAAATCTGACGTGTCTTTATTCAAATCCATAACATGGACTAAGAAAAATCGACATCCGTAATAAACGAATGACTTCATGGCTTGATATGAAAATGTTTGACTACAATGGTTTGATTGCTTGAATTGAATAACAGTTGCTTAGAATATGAAAACTAACAACCTTACGTAAAGTAATCAATTTCGGCATTGATGAGTAGTTAACCTTAAAATCACATCAAAAGCAAATATCTCTATAGAAATAAGGTTAACGTGTAATGTGATAGTGCCAACTGAATCAAGCAAGATTTCTAAACAACGGATGTAATGAAAGTTTCTCCTAACGAGTTCCATAAATAGGTCAAAGTCTAATTTCTCCGTAGTCAAGTTCAAACGTTGAGCGATAAAGCAAGAGAGATAAAAGAATGGGTAGAACCATATCTAGTAAGGTATAAACTTCGCAAGAATTATAATTAACTAACCCGTGCTAAACTCGTTCGGGTTCCTCGATTTAATTGGCCACGATACAAACGCTCTTCCAGAACCGTTGACTTTGACTTTTCTGGGACATCCTTTTGAGTCACCATTCCCTCATTGGATCGGGTTTCGATACCGCATAATTACGAAGCGATATGTCCTTCTTTTCCACAATTATATAAGATACCTTAAAGCTGCTAGGGCGGTTTAATGATATGTCCTCTTTCCAGATTTGTAACATACGACCCGGTGGTCTTTCTCTCTCTTGGAACCAGATACATCTACCGACGTCTTCACATGGTCGTTGTTGAATCTCCTCCCACTCGCTTCTTCTATTTTCATGGCCACGATTACCACCGGAGTGGTTACCGCCTTTGTCCGTGATTCTTCTTTCTCCGTTGGTTATCGTTAATCGATGATCGCTATCTTTGAGATGATCCTCGGTTATGGTCCTCATTGAACGTACTCGTTATCTCGCCTAACAACCGAGCCCTGCTGACAACATCTCGAATAGAGAGAAAATTTATGAGAAATGAGATATCGACGATCTGGGTTTCAAACCTCTCGTAAACATCCGCGTCATACGTTCCTCATTCTCCACCAAATGAGGTGCAAACCTAGATAACTCCGCGAACTTCGCTTTCGTCTTTGGACACCGCCATGTTATTTCAAGTCTAATAAACTCCACTTCCTTCATATGATTTAATACTTTTGTGGAAGTACTTGTCATTGAACTGCTTTCTAAACGTCTCCCACGACATTCTCGAAAGGCAAATTTGATGGATACGCTTCATGATTACCACAAAGAATCGCTTTCGTTCTTAACATAAAAGTAAGAAATGGAACTTTCGTCTCTCCGCACATCCCAAGACATCGAATATCTTAGTAATTTGTTTGACCCACGCCTCGCCTTTAATCGGATCCGCTTCCCTGCACTCAGTGGGTTGACAACTTCGAATCGCTTTTGTGACCACCCGTGAATTGTTATCATTTTTTTCTCGTATTTTGAACACGAGTCTCCCTCGTTCGATTTTGCATGAACTGTAAAAAGCTTCTAAACATCCCCTCATTCATCATCCGCGTTGGTGTTGTTCATGGGGAGGTACATTTTCATTGTCAGACGTTCTCTCTCGCTGGTAAAGACAGCATCTCCACACGGCCTCATTTACTCCAATGTTAATATTCTCAACGACATTCTCAAAACACCGCCATAAAACAAGGTTAATTAAGGAAATCAATATATCACATAATATCCCTATATACTAACTAACTAACAAATAAGCTTAGTAGACACACTAGCAAGGATTTACTCTGCCTCTCCCTCCTAGTTCTATTCCCCGATCTCCGCCAGAGATCATATCCCTAAGCTCTCGATACCAACCGTGGACGCCCCCAAAATAGGTCCATTCCATCCAACCCATTCTCGAGTTGCCAAATACATGGTACGTAAATAACTATAACTTTATTATTACAACATATAAATCATGAGTTTAAATACGATATTGCCATCTAGACAATATCCACACGCAAATAAATCCTCATCATAATTATTGATACATTATTTTACAAAAATGGTGAGGACTACTAAACAACTCTCTCTAGAGCCTACAAAAGTAAATATAACATAAATAATATTATAATTAAGTTTACTTTATTCATAAACAAGAAATAAACTAAAATATTATACCTCAAGGCAGTGTATAAGTTGGTATCCTCGGCAACCCCAGCACTCGATACCGGTCAGTAGTGCTAGTGGAAAATGAACTAATAAGTTTGTACGGACCTAAAATGACATCTCTAAAATGCTCATAAGCGTTCTCTTCTTCGACCCTTCTCTTAAACCACTGTTGAAAATTTTCATTAGTAAATGCTTCCATCTGTGATGTAGTCAACCCTAGGTTAGAATCATGCGCTTCCAATTCGAATGAACTGCGTACAATAATATGGCAATTGTTTAATTGTTTATTAAGGTTAGATAAATCATTTTCAACTTCTAATAATACATACTTGATGTACCACGATACTTTAGGCATATTTAGAAGCACGTATGTAGATACAATCTTTAAATCTTTATCGGTTAGGTAAGTCTTCGTCTCATGTCCAAATGGTTTAGCCAAATAAGTGAATACTAAGGGTGCTCAAAAAATTCGGTTTTTCGGTTTTTTTACCGAATCCAGAACATCCAGATATCGGCTTTTTTGATGACTAAGTTTTTCAGCTTTTGCTTTTTCGGCTTTTTTTGCTTTTTTCGATTTTAGAATGCAGTACTTATTTTTTAGCATTCTGTAAGAACCGAAATACCAAAAAAAAATGAACTTTATTTGCTTTACTCTCTTTAATACTTTCAGAGTACTTTAAGTCTTAAGACTTTATGTGATTGCATGTCTTCATCTCAACTTTATTTATTAACTTTACTCTTCCGTTCTCCTTTCTTCTCCAAAGTCTCTCTAGTCTCTTGCTCTCTTCTACACTCAGTAGTCCCAGACTGTGAGTCCGTGGGTCGTGCTTGACCTTCTCGATCGGCTTCTCCTCACCCTCTCACTCCTCGATCCCTCCATTAAAAGCTAAAGCTCCACGCAACTCAACGATCAGTAAATGCATGACAATGAGTAAGTCGCCGATTTCAGCAGAAGTCTATGACATCTGAGATCTGTAAAACTTAAATATATGATATTTTGAGTAAAACTAAACTATGAGTCTATGAGATCTGAGATCTGTAATTCTGTATACTAGTAAAAAAAAATTCCAGTTTTTGTATATGTTTGAATATGTGTTTGAGAGTTGAGACTTTCTCTGCTGATTTTTGAATTATAAATACTCTTGTTAGTTGTTACCTTTTAGAATTGAAAATCAACCCCGTAAGGTCAGAATTACAATGATAAAGAATCTCATATTCGATATGTTAAAACTCGAAATGTCATGTAATCGCTATAAACCTTTAACATATTTTTGAGCTCTCTCGATAACTTTGTTGCGATTTTTCCAATAGCTCTGTAAAAGTGACTAGCAGTCTAGTAATACTCTTTTATTTAGTCCCATGAATTTTAAAAGTGAGTCCTCAGCTAAAAGTCAAATTTTTAGGAAAGGTTTGCTTTGATGTATTAAGAGCCTTTGCAGCCTTGCAGTGTCTTTATGTTTTTCTGAGGACTGAGGCAGCTCAATTTCATATTGCTATGAAGTGGGTTCAACTTCACCATTGTTAATAAATTTAGTGTTACATACTTACATACATCTGCTCAGCTGCTCTTCTAATTTTTATTATCCAAACTTTGTTAGTAAGATCGTCCAGAATCACATCGCCCAAACAAGAGTATTTACTTAAAAGTTAAGTGTTATCGTCTCCGTTGGTTTAAACTCCGTGAATCACATTCTCCTTTGTAGTAATTATGGTTGTTTGATATTTGTGTAGGTTATAATGGCCGAAAGCAAAGAATTCCGAGGCACCCATCAACGATGTAATCGAATGTCGAAAATTTAATTCATCTTGATGAAGAGGAGTTGAATGAAGGTGAATTTGAAGAACTTGACGCTTGGTAAGACTCGTGCTAAAATTTGGGCTCATTATACAAGATTTAAGCAAAATGGTCAAATTAAAGCTAAATGCAAATATTGTGGAGCTATTTTAAGTCTTCGATCCAAAAAATAATGGGACTAGTGGTCTAAATGCTCACAATAGGAGATGTAAAATTTACCCCCAAATGTGGAGTTAAGAAATCAAACAATCTTAAACTTTAAATATGCAAGTGCTAATAATGATGATGAGACCATGGAAGGGGAGTCAACAAATAATTATCTTTGGAAGTTTGATATGGAACTAACTCGGCCGCTTTTAGCATATATGATTCTAGTTGATGAACTTCCTTTAAATTTGTCGAAAATGAGGATTTCGACATTTTGTGTCCATCGTGATGTCCTAGGTTCAATGTTCCTTCACGCCACACAATTACAAGAGATTGTTTTAAAATATATACGGATTAGAAAAAGAAGTTAAAAGCTATTTTTAACTCATCTTCTCAAAGGATATGTATTATAATCGACATAATGGACATCAATGCATAGACTTAATTATATGGTTGTGACAAATTTCATTACATTGATGATAAATGGAGATTGAGAAAAAAATTATAAACTTTGTTCCAATTTTGAGTCACAAGTGGTGAAGTTATTGGAATGACAATTGAGAATTGTTTGATAGAATGGGGATCAAGAGAGTTTTTACTATAACTGTTGATAATGCCGCTCAAATGATGTTGCATATATCTTATTTAAAAATCAATCGCAAGTATGGGGACATAGTGTTTGTGAGAATAAATTCATTCATGTTCGATGTGTTGCTCATATTTTAAACTTGGTCGTAGTTGATGGGTTGAAAGATGTTAATATTTCGGTAGCTCGTGTTCGGGCATTGATTAGGTGGGTAAGGCAATCTCCATCTAGGATTAGAAAGTTCAAGGAGTGTGTTGACTTTGAAAAAATTGAAAATAAATCTTCATTAATCCTAGATGTTGCTACTAGATGGAACTCCACTTATTCAATGTTGAATGTGGCTCAACATTTTGAACGTGCTTTTAATAAAGCTTGGGAGTAGGGATCCTTTGTTAAAGCAAGAAATGATCTCGTGTGAAGGGTGGCCAACGGTGGAGGATTGGGGTAATATGAGAAGAATTGTTTTGTTTTTGAAACACTTCTATGAATTAACACTTAGAATCTCCGCACATCAGATGTTACATCCAATGGATTTGTTCATGAGTTTGTGGAAGTTGATGGTCTTTTGAAACAAATGGAAGATGATGATGATTATCAAATGAGAGAAATGGCTATGAGGATGAGATCAAAGTTAATGAAATATTGGGGGGATGTTGATAAAATGAACAAGTTGTTGTACATTGTCGTGGTTCTTGATCCAAGACACAAATTCACTTTCATTGAAGTTTCAGATTTAATCACACGTATGGTAAAGAAAGTGATTTGGCAATCAAAATGATTAGAGGAGCTAAAGATGTATTATTTGAGTTGTTCAATTATTATAATCTCAATCATTTATCGTCCCAATGTCATTCATCTCAAACTCCAAGGGAGTGGAAGCGTGAACTCTCAAGTGGTGGCTCATCATTAAGATAAAGTATGTCAAGAAAAAAAAGAAAATTGACACCTTGTTTGAATAACATGTTGAGGATGTTCAAGGTGGGGAGTTCAAACCGAGCTGTAAATGTATTTAAAGGATCGAGTTGAAAGAAAAGATGAAAATTTAACCTTTTAGCTTGGTGGAGATCCAACACTCATAGATTTCGTTCTTTCATTAACGGCTGAGATGTCTTAGCGATTCCCATTTCTACCGTGGCTTCCGAATCCAAGGCGTTTAGCATGGGAGAGACGATACTTGATTCCTTTAGAGCTCTTTAACTCCTAGGATGGTGCAAGGAATTATTTATGCTCAAGATTGGCTTCACCAAGCAACGAACCAATTGATATCAAGAAAATTTAGAATCCTCAAGAAATTGAAAAGGGTACATCACAAAGAATACTATAACACTTTGTATTGTTTATTTATTTTTTTTGTAATGTAGTTTAAATTCTTCTTAATAAATTATGTTTTGCTCACATTTGTCTTTAAAATTACAAAATTTTCAAAGAGCATTTAGATGCATCAATCTTGGATATGTAATATGGTTGATTTGTTCGAGAATGGGGACTTGATAGTTGAGAGAATTGTGCCTTGTGCCTTGTGTTGTTGCAGCGTTATTTGTTTTTAATCTTGGATTAGTTGGATATGTAATATGGTTGATTGGATTACTTGCAGTGAGTAGTGGGTACTTTAGTTCTGCATATGTTCAAATTGATAAAATGATGTTATGTTCTGTTATGTTCGGCTTTATCAAGTTATGTTTTATCATATGGTTATGACTTATGAGGTTCTGCTTTTGTTTTGTTAAGTAATACAATGATGTTATGTTTTATCATATGTTCTGTTTCGTTATGCTTTTTAAGTAATACAATTATGTTTATCAAAGTTATGTGTTGGCGGTGGTGAATTCTTGTTTTGGGAGTGGTGAATTCTTGGTTTGTTTTGGTTATCGAGTTATGTTTTGTTTTATTTGGGTTATCGGGTTTTGTTTTGCATTCTTGGTTATTATCGGTTATGTTCATTATGCGCTTTTGTCACATGAAATTCTTGTTCATTGTTCATGCAAAAGTGTTTTCATGTTTTGCATTCTTGTAAAATTCAGATTTGTAAAATATGTTGTTCATTGGGCTTGTAAAATTCAAATTTGTAAAATGCAAAGTGTTCATTCAGCTTGTAAATATTCTTGTAAAATGCGGTGAGGTTGTTTCACAATGCTTGGTGTTGGTGATCCAAGTGTTTTGTTGGTGTTGGTGATCCAAGTGATTCATTTATACTTATTATGAAACAAAGAAAGAAAAAATAATGAACTTTCATTTATACTTATTATGAACAACAGAACTTGCATACAAGTGATCATTTGTTTCATCATTTGTGCGAGTGAAAAGAAAATAAAAAGGAAATTGATCATTTGTAAAACGGAAAATAAACAGTGCCAAATCACTTGCAATTTGCAAAAACACTTTTGATCAGGTTACACTAAAAAATAAAAAAGGACTATCAACATGGCAGGGTTCCGATTAAAACAAGAATGCAAAGCCCGTGAGTCTGTGGAGTGCGTGACAACATTCAACAAGAATTATTTAAAACATGAATGCAATTATGCAAAGCCAACATTCAACAAGAATGCAAAGCCAACATTCGATTCTTACACAAGTACACAACAATGTGAAGATCAAGTACAACCGCACAATTGTACAAGATGATAAACCAACAAGAAGTCAAATGATAATTGTGAATCGACAAACCAACATATCAACTTTCAACAAGGATTATTTAAAACATGAGTTTAAAAAAATTATTTAATTATTATTATTTATTAATAATTACATATATTACCATGCATGCGGTATAATCGAAAACCGTACCGAAAAAATTGATACCGAATTTGTACCGAAACCGATAATTCGGTACCGTTTTCGGTTCTTTATTTTTCGGTAATTCTGGTTAGGTACTGGTTCGGTTTTTTTACCGATGAGCACCCCTAGTGAATACAACCAACTCATCAGCAAGACCAGACGGATCGACGACCTCATTCCGACTTAAACGGTTGTGCTTCGTTGCGACTACATCATCAAAGTACAACTAGCAGAAATTGACAAGTTCTTCCTCCGTATATTGGCACCGACCTAAGTGAGAGACATAACATCCAATAATCGTCCAAAACTGGGGATTATTCGACATTCACTCCTAATGAGTGAATGTCAAACGAGTTTCTATGCTCCTATTAATACTACATGCACATGAAGTATATATGCAGTTTACTGTAATTGTGAAAAACTAAGCAAATGCTACTTAGTTTATTTTTCCAATGATATAAACTAAGCAAGTGCTATTCAGTTTCTGAGAAATATTATTTGAATATATTATACTATTTTTTCATTACCATGTTGTATTATATTATATTATATTTCATTTAATTTATATGTTATTATATTTAATTTTAATTTATTCATTTTATTTAATTTCATTTTAGTTAATTTAATTTAATTTAATTTATATTATTTAATTTAATTTAATTAATTAATTAATTTTATTTTATATTATTTAATTTTTTTATTTTGTATTATATTATTTAATTTAATTTACCTTAATTAATTAATTAATTTAATTTATTTAATTTATTTATTTTGTATTATATTATTTAATTTAATTAACCTTAATTAATTAATTCATTTTAGTTATTTTATTTTATTTTATTTATTATTATATTATATTATTTAAATTACCTTAATTAATTAATTTATTTTATTTTTTATTATATAATTTAATTTAATTTAATTTAACTTAATTAATTTATTTATTTTATTTTATTTTATTTTATATCATTTTATTTCAATTTAATTATTTAATTTTAAAAAAAATAAACTAAAATATTTATTTTATTTATATTATATTATTTTATTTTTGTCAAAATTTATTTTGTATTATATTATATTGTTTTCTATATTGATTTTTCATGTATACATGCAGAGCCATTTTATTTTATATTGTTTTAGGATTACTAAACCAAGTAAATGCTACTTAGTTTTTATATTATACTATTTGTATCCTTTTTTCTTACATTATATTTACTATAATATTTATATATGTTATACTTAATTATATATATATATATATATATATATTATTTTAGTGGTAGTCAAACAAGTAATGCTACTTAGTTGTGTTTTTTTACTTTATTTTAGTGTCAAACTAAGTCCTAATTGTCTTTTATAGTTAAGTATTGATTTATTTAATACCATCTATAACTTCCACGGAAATTCCGTTGAAAATAATTCAACACCCAAATAAGACAAGTCTTCAATTGATTCACATAATGCAATTCACAATACTAGAATCCATAAGGTAGAAAAAAGGCAGAAAATGGGTATGCTTAACTATTTCATAATTCACATGAACCAAATACAGTATATATAACCAAATGGATAAGGCAAACCCACAAGCATTTCACTTCACGTATAACCAAATTGAACCAAATCCATATAACAGAAAAAGGCAGAAAATGGATATGTTGAACCAAGGCAAATCAAATTATTCAAACTAACATGAATCCTTAATTCAAACCAAAATGGATATTCGGGAGCTTACAGAAGGACCAAATGCGCTATGGACCAAATGCGGTAGCTTACAGAAGGAAGAAATATGGAGGAGATGAGAAGAATGAGAGGAGAAGAACTGCAGCCGCTGCTACTAAGAAGAAAGGAAAAAAAGGAAAAAAAGGAAAAAAGATTATGGCTGCTGATGCGCCTGATTTTAAAAAAATAATAAGATCAACGAAATTTTGTTGCTTTTATTTTCATCTCTCTTTAGCTATTATCGATAGGACTGAGCAAAAAACGGGTATAACCGAATTACCGAACCGAACCGAAATAATTTAACCGAAATTTTCTAATAATTCGGTTATTTTTAACATTTCGGTTATATCCAATTTTTTTTACTAGCTTTTGTTGGTAGTTTACAATTATTACTTTTTGGGTTATTCGGTTTAACCTAATAACCGAACAAAACTTGACAAAGTTGAAATAATGATATAAATAGAACAAAGGACTTGTCAGGCATATCAAACAAAACACTCTACTTTACTAAATAGAAGTCTCGAGATGAGTAGATGACCATGAACAAAGTACTCTACTTTACTAAATAGAAGTCTCTACTGAGTCAGATCTATAAACATATGAAGCAAAATTTTGATCTGAACTCCGGCATGATGATGATGGACTCGGGGAAACAGGATACCGGACTTGTTAATTTGTTTGTTGTTGATGGATCTTTCTTAATTAACTGGGTTTGTGATTTTTGGTGTGGATCAATGAGCCAGAATCGCAAGAAGCAAAGATGGTCTTGGTGGGAGCATATGATTTGGGTGAATTGGATCAAGCTCTTTTCCTTTACCGTGATTCCCAAGAGCACTCCTCCACAGTCCAAGATCAAAGACGTGAGTACACATCCATCCATCAGATTCCCCCTCTTTAATTTCTCTCTCATCAGATCAGATGATCAATATCAATATGATTTTATCTCTACCCATGTCGTCCTCTACTATAATAATTAATTAAATTGTTGATATTCCCGGAATCTGGATCATAAGAAAGGCATGCATGTTCAAAACTATTTTATTTTTAAAATTCGGTTATTAACCGAATAACTGAATAGCCATTTCGGTTATTCGGTTATTCGGTTTTTCGGTTATTACAAATTTCGGTTAATTGTTCGGATATTTAAAATAGGGTATTTTTGGTTTTCGGTTATAACCGAAATTCATGTTCGGTTCGATTATTAACCGAATGCTCACTCCTAATTATCGATAGACCATTCAGTTTACTTTAACATATATTTCGTCGACCTTAAACTCGCGCTGGCGGAAAAGCTAGGCACCAAGTAAAGGGCTTAATTTTGACGGATGTCCGTCGACTTTAGTCTAACCTCGACGAAATTAATATAGACGTAATATTCCGTCGAAATTATATTAACATCAAGGAAATGTATTCAGACGAAATTAATTCCGTTGGAGATAACCCTTTTTCTTGTAGTGTTCCATTGCAATAACCAAATCTTATGTGGGATTAATTTTATTTAGCAAGTCAACTCATATATGTTTCCTTTTATAGTTTGCTTAATTTTGACGGATGTCCGTCGACTTTAGTCTAACCTCGACGAAATGAATATAGACGTAATATTCCGTCGAAATTATATTAACATCGAGGAAATGTATTCGGTAGAAATTAATTCTGTCGGAGATAACCCTTTTTCTTGTAGTGTGCCATTGCAATAACCAAATCTTATGTGGGATTAATTTTATTAGCAAGTCAACTCATATATGTTTCCTTTTATAGTTTGTTTTAAAATTATAATCATGATCTGGGCTTTGATGTAGTGGTAATACTTGTTATTTTATTTACAAATGTGGGGTGGGTTCGAATCCTACAAGTATCATTTGATACAGTTAATATTGTGAAAAAATTATTCGTAAAAAGTGATTCACGTTCTTACCTTTGATCCCTAAAGTCATGTATTTTTTATGATGGCTTTGACAATCACAATAAATTACGTGTTAATGTGATTATATTAATCATCACAACAGCACTAACGCTCTGTTTCTGAGTTTTAAAATGGACAGAAAAGAAAAGAAATGAACGAAAAATTTAACTTTTCTTTTCAATTTTTATGTTTCTGAGTTTTTTAATAAATGAAAAATAAAAGAAATGGATAGAAAACTTGGCCACTTTTCCTGCCAAAATTTTCCGTCCAAAATTTGCATGATTTGGACGGAAAAAAAATTACAATAAGTAATATTTTTATAATTCTCATATTATCCTCAACTTTTACTATAATAATTTTTAAATTACAACTCATGTCCTCAATTTTAAATTTTCTATCATTTTCCATTAAAAACTCAGAAACAACACAAAGGAAAGCTTTAAGTTTTCTATTCTTTTCTTTTCTGTTCCAAACTCAGAAACAGAGTGTAAGTGTTTGTGTGATTGTCAAAATCATCACGAAAAGACTTTCATGATGAGGGTATACAAGATGGCCTTCGTGACGACTAAAGTCACCACAAAAATCTTTTATGATGATTTTTTGAATTTATATGATGTATTTGAGCCATCACAAAAGTCATTTCTTTGTAGTAAATAGACCTTATTTCAAAAATTCATCAAATTTTTATGAGCCCTACAATACATGCATGCCGAAAAATTTATGTCGATAAATGTCAATGCATGTGTATAGATGAGATATGTAGAAATTAAAGAGGGACCCAAACATTATTATTTTATTGTATCTATTAAAGTTTCACGTTAGGTGCAATTCAACTACGTCATTGATGTGTCAATCAACAACCATTAAATTAAGGTTTTGGTCAACTAAAAAACTTTGACTTTGACTTCTATGCAAACATATGATGCTAATGATTCATCATGAATCACCTAACCAACCACCAACAAACACTTCATAACATATCTAGCTAGAAAGCTTTTAAAGACTTGATCAGATGAAGTAGGTAGATAAGTTTATTGATTATTACCTCTTATGTTTTTGATTAAATGATGACTTTGATGATTTGCAAGACTTCTTCCTTAAGTTTCCAAGCTTTCGATCCACTCACTTCTCTCTCAATATATTTGCTCTTAATTAAGGTGGTAGATGATTTTATGAAAGAAAATCTAACATTTCTCTTTCTATTTATAGGAAAAGCAAGGTTTAGGGCATTTAGGGCATTAGGACATTTTAATTAAGTCTTTAAATGATCACTTAGGTTTAAGTCTCTTCTAGTCAAACCCCTCAAGTTTTAAATCTTCCAAACCATCCCCTCACCCACCTCTATACTATTTGAACCATGGTTAATTTTAATGGTGACTCACCAAGACTTTTGTGGCCAAAACTCATAATTACATTGCAAGTGGGGAGGATATTTTAGTGAGCAAACCTCTTTTGGTAAGAGGTTCGTCCGGCTAGTTGCCCATGTGGGGGACCCCCACATGGGTTTGGTTCATCTTTTACCCACCCATTGACCCATTGTTTTAGATCTTAGATTGGGCTGAAGTTTAATTCATTTTGGGCTTCCATTTGGGCTTAGATTAGTAATTCTTTGGGCATTGAATTAATTTCATTTGAGCCTATTAACATTTCATATTGGGCCTCCAATAATAAAGCCCAATCAATTTAAAGTCAACTTTGACTTTTGTTGACCAAGACTTTGGTTGACCTTTTCACTTTCCCGATTTAACATACCGGTTGAAAATTGCGTTTTTAGTTTCTGAATTTTATTGGATATTACGTATTTCCTCAGAATGCTAACATTCACGTATATAATGGATTTTCAAAAAAAATACTTTATCAATTTTGGATGAATATTTATTTTACGTAAATTTCTTAGAATTTTTTTTTCGTCTTGAAAATTCATACTCTTTAATTCATATACATAACTAGAATACTAACATTAAACAATCATCCTAGGTCATAGAATGACCTTCAAACACATAACTCAGAATAATATTCATTAAAACTTTATTTAATAGTATTCAAAAACCCTAGTTACAAGCTAAGTTGAATTTCTCGGTCGTTACACCCTATGTGGGACCCTTTTATCAGGGTCTCTTAGCCCTTTTTGCATCTTCCTTGGTGCTTTTCTTTTCTCTCCTTGGCGCTTTTATGTCCTTTCTTGGCGCTCTATTTCTTTTTCTTAGCGCTTTTATTTTGTTCGTTGGCGCTTTTCTCCCTCTCCTTAGCACTTTTTCTTTATCGTTTTTTCTTTTTTTCTTTGGTGCTTTTCTCTCTTGACACTTTTTCTTTGACGCTCTTTTCCTTGGAACTTCCTCATTGGCGCTTTTTCCTTGGCTTTTTTCTCCTTGCATTTTTTTCTTTTTAAGGCTCCTTGGCATTTTTTATCTTAAAATAAAACCAAAGAGTTATGCCTTTGGCGCTTTTTGACTGTTGGCACTTTTATTTGAGAGGCTCACTAGGCATTAGTTTTTTAGCACTTTTAGGAGTTCCTTCTTTGGCTCTTTTAGGGAGTCCTTTCCTTTATGCTTTTAGGGAGTTCTTCCCTTGGTGTTTTTAGCTCTCTCCTTGAAGGTTTTAGTTTTGAAATAACACCAAGGAGTAATGTAAGACCCCAAATTATTAATAAAGAAAATTTAATTTCCTCTATTTATTATTTTGAAATAGTAAGGGTTGATTTGATTAATGTGGTTAGTTGTGGGTAAAATGCGCAAATATTTTAAATAACCAAGTGGTTATAAAATACTCATTGTTTTCGGAGAATATTCGTTTGGTTGTGGAATATTCTACTGCTTTGGGAATATTCAATGCGATGGTAGCGAAACCTCAAAATGTGGGCCCCATAACGGAAAGCGATTGGATGAAAAAATGACAAGTATAAGTTGTTTATAAAAATGGCGTAGTTGTTAAGTTAACACTTTGTTGGAATACCGGTGGTTAAAAACACAAGAATCACGCGTTGTTGCACAAGAAGAAGACACGGTATTGCACCAATTATTGATTCTTACGAAGAAGGCACTACTCAATAATTGTTACAGTGATTATCGCTCAAATATTTTATTTTATTGATTCAATAATTCACGCATTGATATTTTATATTACCGTTGTTTCAATAATTGTCACTACTACACAAGATTTTTCATTATCGAAACAATAATTCATATTATCCGAATAATATTATTAGAAAACATTATTGGCAATGTCTAGAAAGTTTCGCGTCTAAGGAGAGGTTTGGTCACCTAATCAAGGCCACCAAGAAGTGAGAAATTTTATTGGAAAGCCCCTCTTTCCCGGAGCGGCTACTGGCCGCCAAGATTGTGATTCTGTAATATTATTTGTGAATAATTAATTATTGATTTATATGATGAGAAAATATTCATTTTATGTGGATATAGATGGAGAAAAATTTTAAAGTGACAATTGTTAAAATTGATATTTTATCTTTTTGATAAAATAATATTTTATTATATTATTATAATATAATAATGATATTTTTACAATGAATGTGGGATATATGAGTATATGAGGAGAAGAGTATTTTTGTTGTATTAAATGATTAACACATGTTTTTGTGTGTTTGTGGACCCCATTTCTTGACCGAAATTTGATTATACTTTGTAAAATCGTCCAGTATGTGAATTTTTGGCCAATTTCATTTGGAATTTGGAAAAAATTTTCTTCCGCAAAGTTTGTAGAGAATTGAATTTCCTATAAAAATTGTGAGATTCTAATTTTCCGATTAAAGGGCTATTTATTATGAATTATTGAAGTTAGTAGTTCAAATAATTGATTTTGGAAGTTTTAATTATTTTTAGTTAGAAAAACGTTTTTGTTATTTGTAGGCATGTGTTAAGAGTTGGAAATCGGTTTGGTATGAGTCGTAGAAAATTTTAATATATATATTAATATTTTATTAAATTTTCTACTTTGGTGTTCAAAGCATTTTCCTATAAATAGGTATTTAGGTTAGAATTGAAAATCACACCAAAATCGCAGCTTTTCTCTCTATAATATCGAAGCGTATTTTGTGAGTATTTTAGTACTTTGAGTATTGCTATCTGATTGCAAGTTCCTTCAAAGACTATATCTAGTATTCCACCGAAATACTATTTTCATGAGGTAAGTGGATGTTATTTTCTTCTCAAATGATATTATTTCTTCAATATCATTATCTTTGAAATATTGGTTGGAACTTTTTATCAAATTTGGAACTTTTTCATGCTTGGGTTACTATTCACGAGTTACTATTCACGAATACTATTCACGAAGCATGATGATGTTTTTTGTGAAATTTCTATCTTTTTGGTGTTGAGTTACTATTCACGTGATAATGATAATTATTCACGTATATGGAACTATTCACGAATACGACACTATTCACAGAAAAATTAAATTTATGTTTTTCGTCCAAAATATCTATTATGGATACTAGCTTTGATTGTATCCATGTTTTAATCATTCTTGAATTTTACTCCACTCTGGTTATTTATGAAGTATTTTTGAACTTGGATTGTTTAAAGTACGAATCCTTAATATTTATTCTTTTGTTTCACTAGATTCGTTTTCTTTAAAATATCTTTCATCATCCTCAGTCCTAAATGATGATATAATTGAATATCTTTGGCTTTGTGCAAAGATGAATGATTTCGATGAATATCTTTGGCCCGTAGTGCAAAGATGAACAAGTGTTTAGATGAACATGATTTGGTGATGAATATCTTTGGCCTGTAGTGCAAAGATGAATATTTGATTCCAGAGATATATTGATTGATGTTACAGGGATAAAAGATGGAGGATGAACTTTTAAATTCATATATAGAAGATAGTAGTTTGCATTCTCTACTTAACTCTTCTAATGAATTATTATTTCCGCTGCGAATATTGATTTAAAACTTGTTGTCTATTGTATTCTATTAGATTTTTCCCTGTTGAAGACTAACGATAATTTGTTTTATATTATCTTAGTCATAATGTTCTTTACTGGGCTAGTTGAGCTCACCCTTTTCCTTGTTGTTCCATTTTTCTTTTCAGGAGACGAGAATGTAGCGAGAACTAGTCGGGGTGTGGAATGATGGTTCTAGAAGTCGTTTTAGTAGTCCTCACTATTTTTGTAAAATAATGTATCAATAATTGTACTGAGGACTTATTTGAGTGTGGATATTGTCCAGATGACAATATTTGTATTTAAACTCACAGTTTTTATGTTGTATTAATAAAGTTGTAGTTGTTTTTGTACCATGTATTTTGACGACTCAGAATCGGTGTTGTATACCTGTTTTGGGGGCGTCACAAGTAATACCTTTAGCGCTTGTTGGTTGAGGGGCTCATGGGCTTTACACGCCCTTGACGCTCTTAGTGTTTGGTGCTAAATGGGTGAAGAACCCATATGTCCTCACTGTCATCAGCACTCTTACTGTTTAACGCTAAGTGGGTGAGGGACTTACAAGTCCTAATTGTCCTTGGCGTTCTTAATGATTTGCCCTAACCCATCTTTCAAGTTTCAACATTCAGGGAGATTTAAAATTTAAAATTTTGAACTCCTAACTTTTCCTCTTATAACCCTTTCTAGATCCATCTACCCTTACAAGGGTCTTCTAGAATTTCTTTATATCTTTAGAATTTCAAAATTCAAATTCCTTTTGATATTCCCGATCAACGGTCATTTAATTGACTATATATAAGGAATGATAGTTAAATTCATTTTCACTATTCTCTTTTCACTTTTCAATATCAAGGTTTGAGAGAAATTTTAGAGAATTCCCAAATTTTATCCCTCCTACATTGATTTCAGGTCGCCACGATCCACCCCTATGAATTAGATGAAACAAACGGATAATGTCTTGGCCATTCTGCAAAAACACAAATCACAAACTGATTCTCTAGTTCAAGAAAATCGTGAAGACATTGTTCAGTCAAGGAATCAGCTCCATAAACTTGTTCAAGGCATGAATCGTCTGTCTGAAGACATTCGAACCCTGGATATATGTTGAAATAAAGGGGGGCGATTAAATAGGAAGGAGAGAAAGGTAAAGGCAGAGGGAAACAAATTACTCAATCCTCAAGGAGTCCTCCCTTAAGACAACCTCGCTATCAGACTCCACGAACTAAACAGCAGCAGCGCCAACCAATTCTCATGGCACAATCGTTAAGGAGTTAAGGGCCATCTCTTAGCTCACAAGGAGTACCCACTACTGGCTTTAACATGCCGATTAGAGATCCTGCCTTTATGAACAAACATTATCATGGAGAAATGCTAAGTCAAAGTGAGCTGGAAGATATTGTATGGAGAGATAAAGCCAACACGAGAGTGAGAGCTGCAGAGCATATCAATCCTCCAAGGAGTAAAAGGCAGAGGAGATAGAGATAAGTTAAAATTTGTTTCTTATTGATGTAACTATGATAAATTATAATATCTGTTTCAAATATCAATAAATTCATACTTATTTGTTTCTGTGCTTAATGTTTATCATTCTGTAAATAAATGTATAAAAGGAAGCTATTAGGATGATCTATTTTGAAATGTAATGGATATGCCTCAACAGAATCATAGTCTGTCAAGACAACCGAGAGATTATAGAAGCTAAGGCAGAATCGTGGAGTATCGAAGAAGTTGCTTCAGAATCGCAGTCTGTCTTGGAAGCCACACTCAGAATCGTTAAGATAGTCCGAGCACCTGCCAAGCCAAGTCAAGAATCGCAGTCAGGTCTCAGAATCGTAGAGTCTGCAAAACAAGCAAGTAGAGATTGTAGTCTATCAGAGCTTAAGAGAAATCATAGTGTTCTCTTCGATCAAGGCTAAATCAAGCACGAGCATGACAAGACACAACGATCGTGGTGTCTCTCCAGTCAACATCAGAAGCACCGAGCCTCGTCCATTTACTGAAGGATGAAGTATAACAAATAAAAAATGGCTTATAGACGTGGAGATTTCGGGAATCCCAATGACCCAACACTCATCCTGAATATGTATCGAAGAAGCATATAAAAGAAGCTAAGGAAATGACTGCTTGCATGCTAAAAATCATCTTTTTAAGTGTTAGGTGAGAAAGCAGTCTGCTGTGTCAGTGGGCCAGACGGCTGAACAACAGATTTCCAAGAAGTCAACATCAGTGCTCAAAAATGTTTGTTGCATTAAATGCCTTCAACGGACACATTTCAAAGGCTTCCTTATAAGCAAATCAGACATAGATACAACAAGTAAGCAAGTACAAAACAAAAGCTCAAGAACACTCAACGACCAATACTCTACGATAAAGAAATAAAAGCTTGCTCTGCTACTCAGTTCTTTCGAACGTATGCTTAACTGCAACTGAGTAGCGTAACTCAAGAACTCAACTCTCATCAAGTGTATTCCAAGTCTGTTGGACTTGAAGAGTTCTAAGTGAACTAAGAAGTTTCAAGACTGCTAGTCTTGAAGGAATATAAGTGATTCAAAGATTGTAAAGATATCCTTAGTGGATTTTCTACTCGTGGAGTAGAAGAGTGGACTTGGAGCCTTGAGTGCTATGAACCACTTAAAATTATTGTGTCTTATATATACCTGCTATAACTGCTATATCTGTCATAACTGTTTATCACATATAAACTTGATTTATCTTAAAGGGGAACAAATAAATCATATATTCCGTTGTGGTTAATTTATTAACAAATCTGACAAGTATTTTGAATTTTTTTTTTTAATATCTATTCAACTACCCTTGTAGATAATTATCGTCTCTGGGAACTAACAGAAAGAATGAGTCGTTGTATTCCATATGGTCAAATAGTATTTTAGGAATGTTAAGAAGTTTACTGAGTCACGTGTTTGTCGCATGTGACTTTTTCCGGCTAAAATCTGACTAGAATATTGGATAGGGTGTGTATGGGTAACTTAAAAGTACTTGGGGTCCGTATTGATTGATTTTGTACTTTGAGGGCCTAATTATAAAATGAGTAAAACTTGGAGAGTTCAAATGTTATTAGCCCGTAAATAATGAATATGTTTTCCATTTCACCAACATGAATCTAATGGATGTACATGCAATATAGGTTGTTCATGCATGCACATATTGATTTAAAAAGGAAAAATAAATATCTCATATGCAGATCGGTAACTGATCTAACTTACAACCATATATGTATGTACTTTATTTTGAAGGAGTTGGATCAAAATAACGTGACACTTACGAGTTGATGGAGGTAGAGGGCAAGTGACTATCCTCATATTTTTTTTATAGGTAAATTTAAAGGGCATAATTTATAAGTTAATAAATCAGATTAATAAAAAAGTTAAATTTGGTGGGCAAAAAAAAATTTCCATTATAATCTATTTAATATTTCAAAGTATGTTTACAACTTATAAAAAGTTAGAGAAGGACGATAACTCATAAATTTTAAAAAAAATGAGTTAAAATCCGCCCTGCTAAAAAATATTTTTAGATCCTCTGATGACATTATCTGTTGATTTATTTATAGAATAATGTTAGAGACAAAAACTATTCTACAAATATTTTATAAATTGCTGAAGTGACATACTCCACCTCAGCTTTTTATGTGAGGCCGAAGACTATATTGAAGCAATTTGTTGATCAATATGCTAAGTTGGAATATACCACATTAACCGTTTATAAAATATTTGTAAAATAGTTTGTTTCTGTAGCATTACTCTTATATATATAGTTACAACCATATATTACATGTACCCAGAGAGACACAAAAACTTAAAGGGTTGTTTGTGTACGAATTACACATTAACTTCCACATAGTAATCATGTTGTTGTTTTTCTTTGCTAATTTAAATTTAAACTCACACACAATATATATTTGTCACTGCCAAAGCTTGAAATCCCATCCTCTTGAACCTATTCAAATTGTAATTTTTTATTAATATTCGGATCATATTCATTCAAAAAAATGAAACTGCTCGGATTCGATTCAGAATCGTCTTTGCTTTCGATATTAAACGAAATTTCAATCAAACTGTATTTTATAGTCGATAAATTTCATGAACCAAAATATGAAAGAATTAAATCTTTCTGCTTTCATTTACCATTCGGTTCGTTTCTGGCCTTAGCCAAGACCCTTTGGTTGGCTGTTTGTGTCTCTCTTGGTACATGAAGATGAAGATGGAGGGTTCCACATAATGCAATCAAAATTACCATGACACCGAATCTGGATTTTGTCTCCTCAAAAAAATATGACCACTCATGGTTGGAATTATAATGTGAGCCGTGTGTGGCCAAATATAGCTTCTTTCGACTCCCTTGGGCACTTTCTCATTCGGGGAGAAAAAAGAATCTGCATACCAAAAATAATTATCTTGATTTGACTTAGATATTTTTTTTCGTTTGGTCTTTGATCCAATTGGAAATATTCGCACTATTATATCCTTTCGGTCCCATTTAGTAAGGTAATATTGACTTTTACATTTAAATTGATCATTTTAGAATTAATACTTTAACGTTTTAAAATCAAGATCTACACAATCAAAACTATTTTATTTAAACAGTAATTTGACATATGTGAGTTGGACCGAGTTAGGAAGTACTAACAGTAATTTCACGTGCATATCACATGGCTTAATCTAGTGTTCATGCCGACGCTGCCTATTAGTATAATTAGGACCGACTAAAAAATGAATAAAATTGAATTATTGTCAAGTCGAATTCAATTTTTTTAACCATAATTTTCGATTATTCAACTATTCGGTATTCGGGTTTTATTACCTATCCTAACTAACTATCCATGAACAAAATCGTGTCATTAATTTCCATCTTTGTCGATCTCTCCCGGCCGGCCCCTAGCCTGTATATATATGAATATAGAGATTCCTACTAGATACATAACAATAGGTAATATGGATTCAAAACATGATGGCCGGAGCATCAGAAAAAGATTAAGCAAACAAATAGAAATGGAAAGGGAAGGAGATTAATAATCACCGGAGCACAGCCACCACACGTACGAGATAAATAGAGAGAGCAGTTTTTTCGTGACATGATCAGTACCAAGCGCTCTCGGTCGGTCATCTCTTGGGATATCTCATCTTTTAAAGAGCCAAAGCTGCTAATACTTGTATATATGTCCGTCGTCCTGCAACACCCACAATCACAATGGCTATATTGTATTATATATGAGATCAATGACAGTACTGATCAGTCTAGTACAAAAGTAGAGTCAGTGCTGCTACTTATATGTCAGCCCTGCTCCTGCAACACCACAATCACGTACAAGCTAGCTAGCTAGCTCGATCATTTGCAATCTAGTATACAAGAGTAGAAGAAAATTATTCAAAGTACTGTATTTGTTTGGGAATTCAAAATAATATCAGAAAAAATAACTTTGACTCGAATAAGGTTGAAGTATTCCTAGACTAGACTATTAATTTAAGGTGAACCAAAGAGTTTAATTATAAGGTTGAAGTATTCCTTCATTAATTTAATCCTAAGCTTTTTCTCAAACACTTGAATTGATAAAGATAAACATGTTGGAGGATTCAACTTGATATATATTAATTGATCCCAAACCACTTTTATTCAAAATTTCTCACTTGATCACCCCCAGTTTTTGTCTCTTCTTAACCATTAATTCACACCCATAATGAGACAATTTTTTTGTCTCATTACTTAACTAATCCTTAAAAAAAAAAAAGCAGCTTTGTTTGTTTACATAATTGATTCTTAAAAGAACAGAAAAGAAAAAATAAAAATAAAATTCCTGAAACCATTAATTTTTTGTACTCCCTATTTTAAGGAATTGAATGACTTTTTAAGAAATTGGAGTATCGCCAAATTAGTCGGTAACCGGAGCGCTTGAGTTTCTTTGTGAATAGGAAGAGCCGATGATTCTGGATTGGTTGTTTCAACTTTCATTGCCTTTGACTATTTGGCCCTAGGCTACCTATAACGTCTAATTAAAGTACTGAAGATAGATGGTTGTCATTTGTAAAAATGATGATTTTTAAGACAAAAAAGAATTTTTAATTTTTTTTAATGAGCGAGCTTGATACTGTTGGAGCAATAAAAAATTTGAAGACAAAAACGCCCCTAAATAATTAGTGCTCTCCATTTACTTTTTTTTGTTGTTGTGAAATTTCTTGATTATTACAAATTTTTTATTTTTCTTGGACAGAATTCTCTCTATTTTAAATAAATAAAATATTCCCTTTTATGGTTCATATCTCGCTCCCTTAGATCTATCTTTTGTGTTCCTGATATAAGATTTCAAGATGCCGACTACGTACAACGCGAACAACTACTTATTGCTTATCTGCAACTTCACTCATTTGTTGTGGTTTAATTATTACGTACAAGGACATTAACTTTCATTTCATAGTTAATCCTTTAAACCCAATAACTCGATCATAACCATCTCCTTTTCTTCTATATCAATCTTTTATATTATCTGTATCCCAGTTATGTACACCCTTACGTTTTTTGTCTCTTCTTAACCATTCACGTACACCCATAATCTCATTCTTCGATCTCTCTCTCTCTCTCTCTCAATATATATATATATATATATATATATATATATATATATATATATATATTAGACAATAAAGTTTCTACATAATATTTTCGAATGAATTTTCTTCTTTCAAACGGAGGCAATATATAGGGTACAATTACATCCTAAAAATTAGGTCCTAAAAATAAGGAAACAAATTGTTTCTATAATTATATACATGATTGCTCAACTAACCAAATTTTTAGGATTAATTATAGATAATTAGAATTTGTCTAATATTGTATACAGCTCATGCACATACTCCCCCTCAAGTTGGTGCATAGATATCCATCATGCCCAACTTGTCAATAGTACCATGAAACGCCTTCCCTGAAACTGCCTTTGTGAGCATATCAGCCAGCTGACTCTCGGATTGAATAAATGAGAATTGTGTATAACCTTTCCATCGAGGTTCTCCTTGATAAAATGACGATCAACTTCAACATGTTTAATTAGTATGATCATGTTGAACATGATTTTGTGTAATTTCGATGGCTGCTTTATTATCACAGTGGAGATTTATAGGTTTAGTATATTCAATCCCCAAGTCCCTCAGTATATTCCTTATCCATAACAATTCGCAAACACCATGAGCCATACCTCGAAATTCAGCTTCCACATTTGATCTTGTTACTACCTTCTGCTTCTTGCTTTTTCAAGTGACCAGATTACCTTCCACAAAAGTAAAGTAGCTAGATGTGGACCTTCTGGTTGTCTGATCATCTGCCCAATCAGAATGTGTGTATCCTTCAATGTTAAAGATACTATTTTTTGAGAACAACAACCTTTTTCCTAGAGCACTCTTTAAGTACCTTAGAATCCGATAGACCGCATCAATATGCTCTTCACTTGGTGTGTGCATGAACTGGCTCACAACGCTCACCGCATATGTTATATCTGGCCTTATGTGTGATAAGTAGATTAATCTTCCCACTAATCGTTGATAACGACCCTTGTCTATTGGGGTTTGATCTAGAATAATCTCGAGCTTATGATTCATTTCTATGGGCGTCTCTACTAGTTTACACCCAAGCATTCCGGTTTCGGTTAAAAGATCTAGCACATATTTTCGCTATGAAAGAAAGACTCCGTGTTTTGACCTGGCTACCTTAATTCCCAAAAAATATTTAAGTTGTCCGAGATCCTTCATTTCAAATTTAGTGGCTAAATACTTCTGTAAAGCTTTCATTTCACATGGGTCATCTCATGTCAAGACCATATCATCAACGTACACGATTAAAGCTGTTACTTTTCCTTCTTTATGTTTTATAAACAAAGTATGATCTGAGTTACTTTACTTATAGTCAAACTTCTTCATTGTAGTCGAGATTCTCCCAAACCAAGCTCTATGTGACTGTTTCATCCCGTACAAAGACTTCTTCAATTTACATGCTTCACTTTTACATGAAGAACTACTTTTAACTCCATGTGGTAGCTCCATGTAGACCTCTTCTTCTAAGTCTCCATTGAGGAAAGCATTTTTAACATCAAATTGTTTTAGAGGCCAGTCTCGATTTGCTGCTATAGATATAAAAATGCGAATTGTATTAATCTTGGCTACTGGTGCAAAAGTATCCTAATAGTCAACTCCATACATTTGCATATATCCCTTCGCAACTAGCCGAGCTTTATATCTATCAACACCTCCATCTGGTTTGAGTTTCACCGTGAACACCCATCTACACCCAATTGTCTTCATTCCTTTAGGCAGTGGAACAAGTTCCCAAGTGGCATTCTTTTGTAGGGCCTCCATTTTTTCGTTTATCGCCTTTTTCCATTTTGGATCAGTCAATGCATCATGCACACTACTAGGAATAGAAATTGTGGATAGTTGATTAACAATAAATGCATACTATTCCGTCAACCTATGAGAGGATACATAGTTGTTAATGGAGTATTTGGTCTTGACTGCAAGGTCAGGTTCATATTGTTTTTTTTGAACTTCCCTATTCATAATTGAGTATAACTGAGTGACTTCTCACGTAAGTATCAATAATCAATATCGTGTGCTACTATGCAATCACGCGTATTACTTTACTGTTACTACCGGGTAGTTCAACGGTAAAACTTTCGCCGTTATTTTTAAAAATATTTCAGTTATTTTCTAACTACGACAGTACCTCCGTTGTGGGGTCCACCAATGAGATTTCTCCCATATATTCCTTTCTTCTCCTTCACTACATACCATTAATATAATCTCAATAAGATATATACTACAATAATAATAATAATAATAATAATAAGAAGAAGAATAAGAATAATAATAATAATAATAATAATAATAATAGTACTTATTGATAAAAATAATAGTCTTAATAAAACTAATAATAATAATAATAATAATAATAAATAAATAAAATTAAGTAATAATAAAAACATTATCATTATTGTATTTAATATTTACTTGATAACTATTTTACACAATCAACTTTGGTCTGGCATACTATTGCATTACATCACAGCTTGATAATTATTACTATTACTATTATTATTATTATTATTATTATTATTATTATTGTTATTTTTGTTATTATTATTATTGTTGTTATTATTATTACTATTATTATAATTATTAATATAATTATTAATATTATTATTATTATAATAATTTTATTATTAATATTACTATTATATTTATAATAATATTATTTGAAGTGAATACACGATGCATGTTTAGTTTACATCAACTATACGTAGTTGACTCTTGAGAGACTAGTTTCGGATTAAAGAGAAACTAATTAAATTTGTATTCGCGTGTAAAAGTATATATATACATTTTGGAGTCTTGTATAAACACATGCATTCACAAAAATATATTTTGATATACTTTTGTTTTAAATTTTATATATATATATATATATATATATATATATATATATATATTATCGAAAAAAGTGTTATCTTATGTGTGTCTTAAACACACACAAGTTGATGTGTATTCTATATTTAATATGATATTGTTTTGTTTGATAAAATAATAAACAAACTCGTGTTCCTAGGAGTATTATTATTAATTTTAGTCGGTAAAGTTAGATAAAATTTCTAACATATGACCCTGTCGAGAACATGTTTCTCCATGACGGGCCAAATGCAACCATAAGATTCCAACTGCCTTGAACAAATGAACTATTATTAGTACTATAATTGTTATTATTATTATTATTATTATTGTTGTTGTTGTTGTTGTTGTTATTATTGATATTATTTTTATTAGTATTATTATTATTATTATTGTTATTATTATTGTTGTTGTTGATGTTATTATTATTATTATTATAATTATTGTAGTATATATCTTATTGAGATTATATTAATGATATGTAGTGAAAGAGAAGAAAGAAATATATGGGGAAAATCTCATGTTTTGATATAAATATTAATCCTTGTAAGATTTTAACAGTTAACTTATGTTGCTCTCAATGTTTCAAGCCAGGAAAAATTCAAAAGAAACCACGTCAGTAGAGAGCTTCTTTGGTTAATGCAAAATTCACACAAGAGTGAATGTAATATGGACAATATGGATTACGTTAATGACCACCATGCCATTCAAATTTAATTTTTGCTTAAAAATCATTTGATTCCAGTTTTAACAACGAAGTCAGACTCTGTTGTGACGCCCCCAAAATTAGGTATACATCACCCATTCTGAGTCGCCAGATACATGATATAAAATTCAAATACAACGTCATTTATACAACTGTTGAGCTATCGTATAGAATACGACCACACTTAACTATGAGTTTTAATAATAATGTATGTAACTCTCATGGTACCTCGACCACAGCCTTACAATGATACTTTACATAAAATATAGTCAAACACTGTTTTAGGAATTAAAATCTTTGGGAAGTGCTCAATGAAACCTTCGTACATGGGAGGCCATGTGTCTAGGTTATGATAGATATCATATGTCCATAAAATTATCCTTGGTTGACCCAATAGAGCCCAAAAAAAATGAGAAGATTACAATCAACTTCTTTCCAATGGTGAGTCTTCTCTTGGCATATAACTATCTCCACTGTCTCCAAGTGAAAATTATATTTCAAATAAATTCCAAGATCGTATATATAGTGCTCGTAGATATACTCAGTAAGTATATGTGCACAACCCTGTCTTATGATAACACGAGGTTGTATGTCATTTAGACATCTTGTATGATAGTGACAAAACACCATTCTAAAGTTGGTTTCACCTCACCCTATTTGGTTCACCAAAATTAAATATCAAATGACGTATATAATACGACACACTTATCTAAAGTTCTCAATAAAATTATTTCCATACTATTTAGGGAGAACCTTAACAGCTATAGACCATCGTTCTATTCCCCTGTTATCCTCGCTCGACCAATTACCTACTTCTTATTACACGAAAAGAATTGTGAAGCAAAGGGTGAGCACAACTAGCTTCCGATAAAGAATATCATGACTAAAGATAATTACATTATCAATAGCTTTCATCAATAATAACTCGAGAGATTTAGAACATATGGTAGATGATAAAACTTTTTCAACCATAGTTGCAGACGAACGCAAGCGATCTATTAAAAGAGTCAAATAGACCATCAGGTTTATTATCTTCTCCATGTTAAAAGTCCACCAATAATGTTTTATCTCTGTAACATCAATCAACAATTCATGTCCACAATCATATGAATAACTCATAATCATAATTGTGATTCTGAATTCCTTTTCGCACCCAGGACGAAGATAATTTTCATCACCTATCTTCACCTGAAACATCAAAAATCATGGTTATACCAAATCACAATTCCTGCTCGTAATCATTAAATCATCTTTGCGTTATGGTCAAAGATATTCATTATTATCACATCCATAAATTAATATTTCATTGCTGAGACTCAGCTCAATAATTAATCCACATCATCGAATCATCCATGCACTACAGGCCAATGATATTCTTTAGTATCATGACCACAAATTATCCATGCACTACGGGCCAAAGATAATCGTGTTTTCATCAACGATCCTGATCATGCCATAAAATAATTCATCTTTGCACCCTTGGCCGAAGAGAATCCATAGCCATAATCTTACCAAAAATTGTACGTCCATCAATGTACTACGGGCCAATGAGGACTTTTTTCACATCATTTGTAATATTACGGTCATGATTATACCGAATAATTCCTGGTCATAATCATACCAAGTCCATCTATGCACTACAGGCCATAGATGACTTTCAACATAATATATATAAGCATGAGGATGATGACAATATTATAAGCATTAGTCAAACTAAATCAATGATAAATATTAAAGACTTTAAATTTATCCAAACATTATCAATCACTTAATAAAATTATAATCTAATATTGTTAATATTATAACAATATTTTAATCACTCATTAAACTTATAAACAATTTAATTTAATTATTTACACTTTTCCAAATAATGTATTTAATCATTCAAAAATGCAATACTCATAAGATTTCATCACCAATAATCAAATTACTCATAAAAAATCTGCATATATCTAATATAGGATTTTCAAGTCATAAAATCCTATTTACCAATTTTTCAACTTCACATAACATATTTAATTCATATGTTTGTAACTAAACTATTTTCATGAAAAATACCAAATCCGTCCCAAAAATTATTCTTTTCTAAGATTAAGCAGAATATAGTCCCATATTGAACATATATTTTTTCGGAATTTTTAAAATTTATTTACTATTTTTCAAAAATCAATTTCTAATTAATACCTTAAGAAATTAGCTACCTCAAGGTTAACTCCAGAAATTCCCAAATCTTGGCAGGATCTTACACATGTTAACATGAGCTTCCAGTTTAAATTTCATAGTCATCGGAGTTATAGAACTCCAGTTATAACGTTTTCTGTCAGAAAAACCTAAATATTGAAATGGTCATAACTTGCTCATTTTAAGTCGGAATGAGCTCATTTCTGGACAGGAGGTACTTTATACCATATATTTCTATGTCCCAAAAGGTCGAAATTTTTCTCGCAATTTAAGTGGCCGAAAATGCCCTTTTAAACTTCTGGGCAGTAGTCTTTTTATAATTTATAGCTTTTGACTCCTTTGCTAAAATCAGCCCACACGAAAATCTACAATACCTTTTACAGTGATTCCACTTGGATAAGTTAAAAAACTCATAGATCTAACTCTAGAACTTGACCACACTCAAAAATTCGAAATATAATAGGAGATATGGTCAATTGAATTTCATGTTCCATTTTCACCAAAATCTGATTTTTAACCCTTTGTGATTTCTAAAAAACTTTCATGTTTTCACATAATAACCAACATAACTCATCATTAAAATGACATAATAATTCAATAAACAAGTTCAAGAATAAATTTTACAGATTTATAAGTTAATTTATCCTGAACTCAATAATGTCCAAATTGTCAATAAGATACTTCTTTGTAGAGTAAAATTCAAGAATGCTCAGAAGAATATTTTCATGAAAAGATACTGGATGAAGCGCAAATATCAAGGATATTCCACTAATTTCATAGAGTATAGAAGTCAAAGCTTTAACCAACTGAGTATAAGAGAATATATGAAACTGCAAATGGATTTTCACCCACCATGCGGTAATCCACGTAGACAGATCATTTCCACAATTTAATAAAGAATGAATACGAATGATCATTTACCATGCATGTGGTAATCCACATAGACAGGTTATTCCAACAGAATAATAAAGAATGGAATAACAGAAGAATTCACCAGGCATTCAATAGACCCCACAGACAGGTTAATTATTCCAACAGAATAATAAAGAATGGAACCAGGTCGTGCGTAATCCGCACAGACAGGATGTTCCAACGGAATTATAAAGAACGGAACCAGGTCATGCGTAAATCTCACAGACAGGATGTTCCAACAGAATAATAAAGGATGGAACTAGGTTATGCGTAAACGCACAGACATGATGTTCTAATAGAATAATAAAGGATTGAGTAACAGAAGAATTTCACCATGTATGTGGTACTTCGCATAGACATGTTATTCCAACATAATGATAAAGAATGGAATAACATAAATTCTCTTCATGAATACGAAAGAAATAATACCCCTTACGAGTACAACAAATAATATCCCTTACAAATACAAAAAATAATATCCCTTACCTTTGAAAGAAGAGTATTCCTGTAAAACCCCAACTTTTTTGAATAAAGATGAATTTTCTATAAATATTATTTTTGAATATTATGGAGTGAAATTGATATAATGTTATAGTTGTGGGTAATATTTATTAATTTTGCAAAGTACGCAAGTTGTTATATAATATTCAATTGGTGGGGAATATTCGTTTTAGAGGAAATATTCGCATAACGTGACAACAATCATTGGTAGACTTACAACGGAATTATTAGCCGGATTGAGAAAACGACAATAATACTTTATGAAAATAATCTGCGGAAGTTTTACCGTTAAGCATTGAAACACATTATTAAAAAAATCTGAGAATCTGGCGTGGTTGCATAGTAATACACGGTATTAATTATTGATGTTTACGTAAAAGTCACTCAGGTTTTGTTCAATTATTGTTATAGTATTTATTGTAAATTTGGCTTATGGACCCCCACTTTACGTATTTTTAGATAGTGTGTTATGAATATAGTAATATATATATATATATATATATATATATATATATATATATATATATTTAGCATTCAAGTGGGTTTAGATGCCTTAATGGCAGGGAAGGGTATATATATTAATATATATATATATTTGTGATGTTGGTAAATGATTTAGGGGGGTGGGGGAATCTGGGAACATGGGAGTACTATATGTTATTTATATATATGTACTAGTTTGACAAAATTGGCAAGGGTTGATTCAATGAAGTCATTTGGGGTGATAACTTAGTGAACTTATTTATATATAATATATATTATATATTATATTTTATTTAAAAGATTTTGCTTTAAATATGGACCGTCAGATTAAAGTAAATCAATCTGGACCGCTTCATGAGTTAATTCTTATGCACGGTCCATTTTCTATAAATAGAAGCTCATTCCTTCATTATTTTCTTATTTAATTCTTTGAAACTCTAGAGATAAACTATAAAGAGAAAGAAGAAAAAGTATTACGCTACTTCACTACTTATATATCCAAGACTTTTCTTCTTAAGGTAGGGAATATTATTTGTTGTACTCGTAAGGGTGTTATTCTTTTGTATTCATGAAGATAACTTATGTTATTCCATTCTTTATTATTACATTGGAATAAACTCTGATATCTGTGAGCTACCCTATACTTGGTGACATTCTTCTATTATTCCGTCTTTACTATTACATTTGGAATATCCACGTCATGCGCTTTTTTACTGGGACCGATTCCGTCTTTATTATTACGTTGGAATATCCTATTCACATGCGTTTTCTGTGGGACCGGTTAAAATCTTTATTATTATTACATTGGAATTTCACATGCATGCGTTTTCTGTGGGACCGATTCCGGCCCTTATTAGTATTCTCATTGGAATAACTTTGTTTGTCAAGTACCGCATACATGGTGATTTCTGTTGTTATTCCATTCTTTATTATTACATTGGAACATCACATCGCAATTGAATTTACTTTGACACAGTTCCGTTATTTAGTATTCTGTTGGAATAACCTATCTATCAATACCGCATGCATGGTGATTTCTTTTGTTATTCCATTCTTTATTATACTCGGTTGGTTAAAGTTTTGACTCTATACTCCATGAAATTAGTGGAATATCCTTGATATTTTGCTTCATCCCGATATCTTTCATGGAAATATTCTTACGAGCATTCTTGAATTTTTTCTACAAAGCAATATCATGTTGACAATTTGGACATTATTAGTTCTGGATAAATTAATTCTTGAACTTGTTTTATTGAATTCTTATATCATTGTCATCATCCTCATGTTTATATTTTTGAAAGTCATCTGTCGTGGCACATAAAGTGCATAGATGGACTTGGTATGATTATGACGAGGATTATTGATTGTAATCATGACCGTAATGTTACAAATGATGTGGTAAAAGTCCTCATTGGCCCGTAGTGCATTGATGGACGAGGTTGTTGGCATGATCATGACCATTAATGAATACACAAATATTCTTGGCACAGTGATACATGGATAATTATGGTGGTGATCTTAAAGAATATCCTTGGTAGTAGTGGGGTGATTCGATGATGTGAATTATTTATTGTCGAGTCTCGGTGATAAAGTCATGAAAAACCTTTTAAATCATAGAAGATAGTAGATTTTATTCTCTACTCGACTCTTCTAATGGATTGCTTTCTACCGCAGATTAAACTTGATGTTTGTTATATTTTATCGGTTTAACAACTGTTGAAGGCTAATGATAATTTATTCGCATTATCTTAGTCATAATATTTCTTCTTGGCTAGTTGAGCTCACCTTTTCTTTCACCGCTCTTTAGGAAATGAGAACGTAGTCAGAACAGTCGGGGAGCGGAGTGATGGTGGGATGATAGTATTAGCTAGTAGTCCTCACTATTTTGTTAAATAGTATGACAATAAATGTAATGAGGACTTATTACGAGAGTGGATATTGTCTAGAAGGCGATATTTGTATTAAAACTCACGACTACTCTCTTGTTGTATATTAAAGATTGTATTTGTATTACGTACCATGTATTTGGCGACTCGAATAGGTGATGTATACCTATTTTGGGGAGCGTCACAATTTAATTCGGTAGGCGATGATTTACTCGAAGAAAACTTGACTATGCTGCCAAAGCTTTCTTAAACTCTAAAGAAATACGCCAAGATTATAGAAGAAGAACTCTCTCTATAGTTTCTCTCTAGAGTTTCAAATTGAATTCGTAAGAAATAATGAAGGAATGAGCTTTATTTATGAAGAATGGATTGCATAAGTAACTAATTCATTAAACGGTCCAAATTGATTTACTTTTAATCGGACGATCCATATTGAAAGCAAAATCTTTTAAATAAAATATAATATATTCTATTTATAATCTAATAAAATGAATAACTTTATAAAAGTATTCTGCTTTTATATAAAAAGATTTTCTTATGCAAAATACTATGCATAATAGAATATAATATATTCTATTTATAGAATAACTTTATAAAGTATTCTACATTTTATATAAAAAGCTTTTACGTTTTATTACATTAATAATACTAATAAAACAAAAGCGAGTGATTTATCACGTAAACATCAATAATCAATACCGTGTGCTACTTATGCAACCAATGGCGTATTCTTGTCTTAATTTTACTACTGAGAGTAGTTCAACAGGTTTTAATCGTGTAAAACTTCCGTAGATTATTCTCATAAAAATATTTTTGTCGTTTTCTCCATCCGACAATAATTCCGTTGTGGGGTCCACCAATGATTGTACCGTCGTACGGACATTCCTCGACAAAAAGAATATTTTATATCAACTTGCTTACTTTGCAAAAAATTTCACATATTACCCTTAACTTTAAACTTTTATCAATTTAACTATTTACCAAAATAGAAAAATTTGAATACTTTTATTTCATAAAATTCGGGGTCTCACATCTGTCATCTTCTGCTTGTAAAATATAATTGCTTTTCAATTGAATTTTTTCAAATTTTAAGTCAAATCGGTATTGATTGGGTTTTGCTTTACCATGATGGGATTAGAGTTTCTAAGATTTAGAAATAACTCATTCATCATCTTCCGATTTCGAATCTTCATCTCTTATGCCCCATTATCTCATGTTGTCGCCGTGATTTGGAGATCGATCAGTTACAAATCTGAGAAAGATTAATAATTAGATGGATTGAAATCTTTGATTTTGGTCTTCAATTATATAAAAAGTTTAATTATATAAAATAAGATTAATTCTTATTTTCACCAAATCCTTACCACTACAGTTCATATATACACCAACATTTTAGAACTCCCAAAGTCTTTGATTTTTGGAATTTGTAGACCCGTAAAATTAGTCTTGAAAAATATGAATTTTATGAAGAATTGATGATGGAAATATTTGTGAGGATGAGAAATAAAAGGGTTTTGATGAAGAAATTGCCGTTAAAGAGGAAGATTTACGATTTTAACTCCATTGATGGAACTTAAACCATTTAATTAACAATTAATTAAATTTGTCTTGTTTAAGTTTGAATGAAATTGGGTTGGAGGATGTTTAATTGGGATAAATAACGTTTTGGTCATTATACTGGAGTCCGGTTTTTATTTTGGTAACCGAATTTTTTTTTATTACAATTGAATTACTGTACTCTCAATATTACAAAATGGTCATTAATTTTACTTTCCGTTCAAAAATCAAACGTAAATCGTGAGTGTGCAGCTCACGTGATGATTTTTGCTGATGTGTACAATTCATTTGTCAGATGTATGTCATGTGCTTGGCACATGCTCAATATTACATAGACTTACGACTTTATCATATTTGGGAAATAAAATTAGGGCTTAAGCGATTCTCTCAGCAAAATCGATTCTCCTCCTCCTCACTTTGTTCGATTAATTCTCCTCCTCACTTCTTGAGTCAAAATCGATTATGCTGCTCTTGTTGTGTATGCGATTGATTATTCATCATGAATTCTTCATCTGGAGTTTTTGTTTATGGAGATGACACAGATGAGATATCTTCATCTCATCAAATATAATGACAAAGACCTCATCTTCCGGTGCAATGTTACTGTGGAATAAGCGCACGGATGTGGAAAGCTTGAAAAGTTGGAACATCTCATCCGGGTAGGAGGTTTGTAGGATGTAGTAGATACAAGGTATAAATTGTTAATAATTGTATAATTTGCTTAATGTGAATGTGAATTTAATTTTTTTTAAATTACTTGTATATATTTTGTACACAGGATAATGTTTAATTAGCTTAATGTTAATGTGGAGTTAATTTCTTGTTAAATTACTGATATATATATATATATACATATATATATTTTTGGGTCTCCAACTTTTAGTTTTATTTTGATGATAACAATAATTAGTAAATAAATTAATTAAAAGGGTAGAATCCTCTCCATAAGATTTTTATTAAAATTGTTTTATTTATCTTATTTACTTTGATCAAAAATATTTTCTAAATCTTATTTAATTGATTTTATTGATCTTGATATTTTAATATGTTAAATCAATTGGGTCATACATTGTGGGACAAAAATCATATGTTGATTATCAAATGTTTGTTTGACCAAATTTAGAAAGAAGATAGAAATGTTGATTAAATCATTTTTAATTGTGGGCATGTTCTATTTAGTTTCAAATTAATTTTATTATTTAAATATCTCAAAAATTATTTTATTTATATATATATATATATTATAAGTTTTATATTATTATATATTCAAAAACAGAATATATATTATTATATATTTGTTAATGATATATATATTTTCATTACTTATATATATATAAACTAAGCATTTAATATATATATATATATATATATATGAGGATCAAGTCATCTCTCTTATCTTACTCTTGCGTCTTTCGCATTTCCGGCTTTTTGCGGCGGTTTGATACAAATACAATAGTAAATACATATTTTTAATGACAGACAACATATAAGCGTCATTAAAAAGTATAAACGACGGTTGTGTAAAACGTAAACCGTCGCTAAAAAGTAATGAGCAAGTAATAATAATGGGTATGCACTTGATCGAGCCGTATATATATATATATATATGAGAGCCGATCCAAGTGGACAACGTTAGATATTGTCCATATTTCATTCTTATTTCATCCGGTAGTCCAAAATTGGAGTTAATAAATGAGATGAGCGCTAGCATTAGAGGAGTAGCGGCCGAGAAAATTCTTTTTGCTTTTGCATTTACTCCTCTGGCTTAAGTCAAAACGACGATGTTTTGTTTGGCCCATTGAGTGAAGTGTACGCGACAAAAAGAAATGGCTTAATGCTTGATTATCTAATTATTCTCGTAAAATAAAATAAAATAATAAATAATTATAAGGATAATTATAAGGATAATCGATAATTATCTTTATACTTATCTTTATACTTATTAACAAAATAAGTATGTATAAGAATAATGATTGATTATTGTTTTATGATTTTTAATTATAAATAGAAAATAGTGATTGAGTTTATATATTTGGTAGGAATATAATATAAATTCAATCACTATTTTCTATTATAATTAAAAATCATAAGATGATAATCGATAATAATTCAATCTTTATTTTCTATGTATAAAGATAATTGCGATTATCATCTCATGATTTTTAATTATAAATAGAAAATAGTGATTGAATTTATATTATATTCCTACTCAAATATATAAACTCAATCACTATTTTCTATTTATAATTAAAATCATAAAACAATAATCGATCATTATTCTTATACATACTTATTTTGTTAATAAGTATAAGGATAAGTATAAAGATAATTCTTGATTATCCTTATAATTATTTATTATTTTATTTTATTTTACGAGAATAATTAGGATAATCGGATAATTAAAGCCAAATTTCTTTTTTGCTTCTTATTATTCATTCTAGCGGCCATCAAAACACGTCGTTTTGACTGGCCAAACAAAAAAAATTTGTTGGCGCTACTCCTCTGGCGGTGGTGCGCTCATCTCAAATAACTAACTCCAATTTTGAATAATTTGGATGAGCGTTAGTAATAAATAAGGACAATATCTAACGTTGTCCACGGATCAGTTCCCTATATATATATATATAAATGGCGTGTGTGCAATGTGTGAATATATCTTATAAGTATAACATATATATTACTGTACATGCATGACATATATATATATATTAATTATCTTATTATACAACATGCATACATGCGCCTAAGCTGCAAATGTGCTGGCAATTCTTTTTGACCAAAAAACCGTGCATGCATGCATACATATACTTATTGTAATATATATATATATATATATATATATATATATATATATATATATATATATATATAATCTACATAATTAATGAGCATGTGGTGGCAAAGTTTTTGACCAAAACCGTGTATATATTATTATATATATAAATTATTTGTGTTGTATATATTATATATTTTATTTATATATAGCAACTTAATATTTATATAATATATATCAGTATATGATATAAAGTATATTTATTAAATATATTATATTACTATTTGAAAACCGTATATATAGATTTGTTAACAGTATATTTTCATTACTAATACGTATTATAATATATTTATATATATATGTAATCATTAATTTATATATATATATTTTATTATACTGTGTATATATATATATAGCAGTTAGTATAAAATATTAGTATGATTAATATTATATATATATATATATATATATATATAAGTCAAGATCGTGTAAGGGATCCCTTATTTTCTTAAAATGAGATTTTTTTTTTTTGCTTTTTTCTAAAATAACTAAAATTTTTTTAATATTTTATAGAACTGAAATTTTTTCATAATCTGATGTTTTGAGTGCATTATAACAAAATATGTATATACGATGCAAGGCATGTACTACCACAACTTTTTAGTATAGGTATTCAAAACACGCCCAAAACATGTATTATGGAAAATTTGAGTTCCATAAAATATTAAACTTTTTTTTTAGTTGTTTTAAAAAAAAAAAAAGTCCTCATTTTAAGAAAGTAAAAAATCCTTTACTTGATCATTTTTCTATATATATATATATATATATATATATATATATATATATATATAATATGTATCATGCATGCATTATATCTATACACTTAGATACTAACATGTACTATATTACTATATATATAATATTAAATATTAATATTAATTGCATGTGTAATATAAGCATACTTATTATATTTATAGTAACCGAATATATATATATATATATACAAGATAGGAGTTTTTTGATGCACTCATGTGTTGCCAACTTGTTGAAACCGTGTGTACAAAGTGCCAACCATTTTGGGACATGAAAATCAAGTATGCTGGGAAGCTTTTAATACTCCATCCGTCTCAAATTAACTGCTCAATTTTGACTTTTTTAAATCAAATTGACTATTCTTAGAATTAATAATTAAGCATATATAAATATATTTCTAAAATTATAAAAATTAGGATTAGTAATAAATTGTATATACTTTCTTTTGGTTATAATCTCTTCACCTATATTTTAGCAAAAATAGTAAAAAGATTAGTTTTAAAAATGGTCAATTTGACTTTAAAAAGTCAAAACTGAGCAATTAATTTGGGACGGAGGGAGTACCATGGTCAAAGTAATAAATGATATGTAGTAGAAAATGGCCTAGGCGGAAATTTGAAGGCAGTACATGTGGCAATCCGTGTGCTTCTCTTTTAATTCAAACCATTGATTTTAAATTAAAGCAATCCTAGCCATTCATTTAAAATCAGATTTCAAATTTACCATTTTACCCCTGACTTCAAAAATCTATAAATAGGAGGCCTTTCTTTCATTTTCAATTTGTCAATTCACTTACAAAGAAAAGCTTATTTTCTCTCCCACATACTCTCTCTCTGAAAAAGCTTTCTATATCTCTTCTTACAAAAGTTCTAATTATTTGAGAAGAGGAAATTGGTCTAAGCATATTGAGGTAAGTTATTTGATTTATTTATTTGAATTATCTCTTGCTTATTTATATTTATAGATATACGAATATAAATTATTCTACACAATTCTATATATCTATATTTCATCTATTTATCAAATAAAAGGATACTTGGGCGCCGCAAGGCTACGGAGATAAACCTCTACGGAGAGGAATTCGACCGTACGATTCCTTATAGTCTTCAGTAACCTTTTATTGATATTATTTATATAAATATCATAAAATAGATAATCGACACTGATGATAGCTCAAAAACAACCTTTGAGATCTTTGCTCCAAAAGGAGTAGTTATTGAACCGGATTTGAGAATCGTAGTGATCTATTGAAAATATTTATATAAATTTCAATTGTGAAAATTATAAATTACATTATACTTAAGCATTTGCGAAGGCTACGGAGATAAACCTCTACGAAGAGGAATCAACCGCACGATTCCTTATAGTACCAAGTGACACTATTTATAAAAGTTCACATAATAGATAAAATATTCTTATATATTATTTGAGTTAAACAAATAATATTTGTTATATCAAGTATCATTAAGCGCTTTATTTATTATACTTGATATCTATCATCACAAGTATTTGTTCATAAATTTATTTATTCATAAAATACTTGTTGCATAATATAAAAGTTATTTAAACTTTTATTTCATAAACTTAAGTGAATATATCTGCTTAAATAGAAGCATATTTGATTCAAAGTTTAAAATAACTTATTTGCTTACTCAGAAGCATTCTCACTCTAAAAGTTATTTAAACTGACTTTTTCTTTACTCCATAAAGAATAAATAATTCTTTATAATTTTCATTAAATTATATATCTGCTTAAACAGAAGCATTTTTGAGTAAAAGCTAACATTGACTTATTTGCTTATTCAAGAAGCATCTTTTTACACAAAATATAAAAGTTATTTAAACTTTTATAATAGTGCATAATTTACATATTTGCTTACACAGAAGCATTATTTGATCTAAGCACAATTTACTATCTGCTTACAAAGAAGCATAATTTCTCAAGTATAAAAGTCTCTGAACTTTTATAACTATATTTGATCTTTAATTGATATCTGCTTATTTGAGAAACATCAATCTGTACTAAATTATATCTGCTTATTTAAGAAGCATTCATATGTACTAAATTCTTATCTGCTTATTTGAGAAGCATCAATCTGTACTAAATTTTTATCTGCTTATTTGAGAAGCATCAATCTGTACTAAATTCTTATCTGCTTATTTGAGAAGCAAATTGTTGTAATATCATTTGTAAAAAGAGAAAAGGTTAGAATTAGTTTATTTTATGTACCTGTGAGAAAGACGAGTAATTCTTGACCAAGACCAGTCTTAGAGGTCGTGGGAAGTTGGGTCTCTAGTGTACTTGTGAGGTGAGGAAGAGGCTGTTGTTTCAAGACCAGATCATAAAATAGAACTAAACTTAAAGGAAGTACAACTAAGCTTGAGGAGGGAGCGGGGAGCTTGCTGTCCAAGATAGATTAGTTGGGAATAGTTGGAAGTTTGTCATAAAACTTTGTAAAGGCTTCTCCTTTGTTGAAGGAGTATTTATTATCGATAGTAATAGGATCTCAAGTCTGAGAGAGCTTGAGATCGGACGTAGCTTGACATAACTTAGGGATGCATATTGTGAACAAGATAAATCTCTGTGCATTGTGTGATTGAATTTTTACTGTCTTGCATATTAATTTCTAACACTGCAAATTAATTATCCAAAAGTTCAAAAAGGCCTAAGATAATTTTTAATCGGTAATAATCTATTCAACCCCTTCTAGATTATTATTGGACTTTCATATATATATATATATATATATATATATATATATATATATATTATAGGATAATAATGCTTATTGTGGATTCTTTAAATGGTATGATGCCCCTTTTACCACAAGATCAAAGGAGGTTATTGATCGATTAAGAAATGAACTTCACAAAATTGATAGAAGGTTTAACATTCCAGTTGGGCATGAGGTGGAAATCAACGAATTGGAGAGGGAAGTTAATACACTGAAGACTTCAATTAACAAAGTTGCAGCTAGAGCGAAAAAATTAATCTTGGTGCTCGTCATATCTTGGGTTTTATGTTTTCTCATCATGTATATGAAGTGAATTAGGATGATTTAGATAAACCACAATGGATTGATTTTGGTATGCATTTGAATGTAATGGTGACAATCTAGAATTATTATGTAATGGATCCCTTTTAAATGCTATGTAATGGTTTGATTTTATAATTAGAATGTAATGGATTGATTTTGGAATTATTATGTAATGGATTTATCCCTTTTGGTAGCTGAATGTAATAGACCTCCAGTTGGTAACTCTATATTTTAGTGATGCTTTGTTATGTTTAATGAATTATAATAAGGTTTAATGAGGCCTAATTGCAAAGACAGGGCATAAAACAACTTTGTGTTACTGCTATGTTAGTGGAGCCATATGAGACTATTTCCAAAATAGGGACATAACTGCATCAACATTACTGCAAAAAGACAGAGACATAATACTGAAGCAATACAAAAATAGGGCATCAAGATAGAGACAGAGCACATGCAACCATAATATATAATAAGTAACAGCTGAAATGACCATTTAAGGCTTCTGCATTAATTTTCCTGGAGTTCACAAACTTACACAACAAAACCCAATACAATGTTCCAAAAATATACCATATATTATATTCATACCAACTGTTTAAACCAAATACAAAATGGTTCATCTAAGCCTTTCATACCATATCCATTCCCATAAACAAAATAAACAGTATTAGTTAGGTACATTTGATTATTACCATCTCTCCCAACTGCAGACAACAATTGCCCCCAACCACAGTCTTCAAAAAACAACCATCTAAGCCTATGATAGGCCTACACCCTTCAATCCACCCCCTCTTTAGTTCTTCAAAGCATACATAAAATCTCTGAAAGTGAGGTTTATTTTCGGATTGTCTCTTCTAACCTTAATATCCACTGTGTTTCTTTTGTTGCTCTTTATTAAGTGAGCCCCATAATCTCACACTTTCTCATAGTGTTTCTTTAATAATTCCCCAACATTTTTCAAAGCCATTTCCCTTACCCTGTAACACTTGGTCAAAGACACATTTACCTTTAATTTTTACGGCAATTTCATCTTGAATTTCAAGTAACTTATGATCTGGTTTCTTTCTAATCTGTCCCCATAAAAGTTTGCAAGCCATTGAGTTTTGAGACACTTGTTTTGTAGTGCCCTTGTGCAAATATGATCATTGTTAATTTTTTTATTTGCAAAGTTTGAGCCTCCGATGGTGCTTAACCCCATGTTCCATGGACATCGGTGGCATGCACACAACTCAGAAACCTCTTCCAAAGCATTAATTTTGAATCTAATTGACCTTCCTTCCCAATCCCATAATTCCTAATGACTTCTTTCATCTCGCTTTCATTAGAATGAATTGCGGATCAACACTAAACTTAATATGTTTTCTTTTTGTTTTAGGGTCATAAGGTATATTTGCAAACTTAGGTTTTACATTCTTCTTTCTCCTTATCCTCATTATCTCTTCCATTTCCTCCCCTCCTCCTCACTCGCTATCCTCATTTGGGGAATAGTGTTTATCCACTATCCTCAGCATCACTATCCCACTGCCCATCAGTGCTTTCACTGTCATCATCCCCAGTATAATCATCATCTTCGCTGTTTTGAACAATTACATCTTTTAGTTCATGTGGAGGTCTATGTTCATTTTCAACTACTTGTTCTTGTTGAATTGGAGTTTGGTTTACATTTTCAGTTGTTTCAACTTCATGTTCACTCTCATTTAAATCACCTAAATATTCTAATGTATTACCCTCCCCATTCTTTTTCACCTCTCTTCTATATTCCCTTGACTTCTTTCTAGCCTCAATATACTCCTCATCAGTACTTAACCCATCAGATTCATGGTAATCACTGTCATCAGATGACAAATCTAAATACCCTTCATCATCAGCCCATTCATTATTCTCCCCATCAACATTACCATCTCAGATATACGGAATATTATCCCATGATCAACATATAAATCAACAGAATCATAACTTTATGCAGTTGCGCGCAATGCCCTAATACTTTCATCATCATGCAATTTTCTAAGTCCATGTGCCATTGGAACCCCATTTTCTTTATAGTAAACTATAGAGTTCTTATGATAAGAAAAATGTTCGACGTATAGAAAGTTTATCATTTGGGGACAAAGATAATCAAGATCCAATTTTGTTGTTTTTGTAAAACCACCTTCATACTCATCATATCTTGTATTGACTTAAACTTCCCACCATAATGTACATTTAACATCAACAAAGACATCATGTGATAGTGAAATTCATAGTGTCAAAAAAATGAAACTTATAACTAGAAAGAGACTACACTGCTAACATATGACAAATAAAAAGCGTAAACTTTATATCGTAGGAAAAGAGATAATGGGAGACAAATAAATATTTAAACTTTAAACTAATAATATATCGGAGATCACAAATAATGGGGGACAAGGCCTAGAATATGTTTGTACAAATTAGATATAATGGGAGACAACACAGGCCATGATGGACATTTTTTTCTACTCACTATCACGCACGTAAGAGATGCCAGGCCACCATCAAGAAACAAAATGCACTCAAGGTCCACCACCATCGCCAGACCTTGAGACACCTAGGGCCACCATAAAAAAAACAACTATCTAAATTTTGTACAAGAAAACAACAAAATAGGACCATTGGGATCACAAATTGAGTAAAAAACATGGAATGGAAGGAATTTGACCCAATTACATCCATTAAATTTCAAAAAATCAAAAACCCCTCTTTTAATTTAACCCTAGAACTGAGATGAGAAGAAATTGAGACTCGATATTACTTACTTATAGAGTACTTAACGTTTTTCTTCAACCAATCTCGCTAATCTCTGATAAATTTCACAAGGATCAGATGAAATCGCATACCCCCTTGGCCTCGACTGTTTTTGCTCTCAAGTGTTATTCAAAAAATTGAAATGGAGAGATAAAGTCGTAAGTCTGTGTAATATTGAGCATGTGCCAAGCACATGATATACACCTGGCAAATGAATTGTACACATCAGCAAAAATCATCACGTGAGCTGCACACTCACGATTTTCGTCTGATTTTTGGACGGAAAGTAAAATTAATGACTATTTTGTAATATGTGAGAGTACAGTAATTTAATTGTAACAAAAAAAATTTCGGTTACCAGAATAAAAATCGGACCCAGTACAGTGACCAAAACGTTATTTATCCCGTGTTTAATTTATAGTGAACTTAGTTATTAGGACCTGAGCATTTGAATTTGATTTTGCTGTCGGACAGTGGTCACAGCAATAACAAGATTCTGCCGTCAAAATCTGTTAACTAGTATTTGATTCTCTTAGAATTGGACAAGATGGGAGATTCCAAACCCTAAAATCATTCATTCCTTTTGTATTCATAGCATATCAATATTTTTGTTACCATGTGATGAATTTTTATTAATATGTTTAGAATGAAAAAATTGAGAGAGTTTTGCAGAGGGATTTTTTTAGATCGATCTACACTATCAAATCAAAAACAAACTTGTCAAGACAAAAAAATTGTCATGTACTCATCATCTTTATTGCCATGTTAATATCAATTTCCTAATAATTTCATGTTTTTATATTATAAAAATAAAAATACTTATCTAATTGTAGGTAATGGGAGTGATTATTTGGAACAGTTCATTTGTATTACATTATTACTCTTACCGATAAGTTGAGGTAGTTATAGGTTAGCAGTACTTTTGTTGACTTAATTAATTTGTGTGATGGGTTTAGTTAGTTAGGTTGACATAAAATTAAATTAAGAGCTCCTCCTAGGCTAGGCTGGAAGATATTTTGTTTTTCATGTTTTATTTTCAATTGTAGGTAATTAGGCAGGTATTTTGTAGATCAGAATTTGGTTACCTTGAGCGTGGGGTGGGTTATCCTATCCTGTCCACAAGATTAATTCATTGAATGTCAAAGTATTTGCCCAACAGTCATCAACTAACCGTAAAAGAAATTGGGCATTGCTATATATTTGATAGTTTATTCGTTTTCAAGCACAGTACTTGTTCATATGTCCAAGTTTTTGTTTTTATTTTTACAATTAAAGCAACATCATTTTTTTAATGATAACATTTTTTTACTTTTTTAAAATTTAGGTATTAAAAATTTGTAACAAGAATTATGTGTACCTGTATCATAATAATATATATATATATATATATATATATATATATATATATATATATATATCTTAATATTCATGAAATTAAATAAAAGTCAACAAAACATTAAGTTAAAATTTATTTTCCCGACGGACTATTGTAAACTACTTGCAAAGACAGGGGTCAACAGAGTTGATGTCTCACCTCTCTCAAAGTATATGGGAATGCGTTCAACTAGATTTGGAGAGGCAGCTACAACTTAAAAATAAAAAAGCATTATTTCCTATTTAATAATTTAAAATAAATAGTATTGAAAAAAAAAACATTGGATTAGGGATTTGTTGGAGACCGTTCTACTTACCACCCTCCTTATAACATGCATCCTCTCCACCCCTCAACCTAGCTAGCTCATATATATATATATATATATATATATATATATATATATATATATATATATATATATATATATATGTGTGTGTGTGTGTGTGTGAATGCACAAGTTCTTAATATTAATTTCTTAGGCTTAACTAATTAGAGGCTTAGAGTTATCTATCTATCTATCAATCTATTGTATTATGGATTTAATAGGTCTTAATAAAGATAGTACTGATGAAGAACATGATGATGATGATGATAGCAAATGTGATCATCTGATAGACATCATGTTGGAAGAAGAAGAAGAAGAAGAAGAAGAAGAAGAAGAAGAAGAAGAAGAAGAAGAAGAAGAAGAAGAAGAACTTTTCGAGATCAATCTTGATGTTGTCAACAAAATTCCTCCACCGCAATATAATTACTGGGATACGAGTAATAAGGAGGCTCTTCTCGCCAACTGTTTGTTACCTATTTCCCATCTTTCCGCTGCTGTTCCTATACAGTAGTGCATGGCCTTCTGTTTTTGGATCTCTCTCAGCTCCAAAAGTATATGTTTGTAACCACTCACACAAGTATCCCCGTGTTGCTGATATTATATAAAATTTGTTAGATTTTAATGAAAATTTTCTTTTCCCGATCAAAAAAAAAAATTCATTGTTATATATATCTAAATCAGCATCTGTTTAATTTATATATATTATTTATGGTAAACATGAAACAAAAATACATTTTTTACAAATTTTGTAAATATAACTCCTATTTTTTGAACATTGGGAGAATTGATAGAGATATATCTTACTTTCTTTTTTAAGGCTTTATCAATCTGAAACCCTCCATTCAAATTTACTAGTCCATTTAATGGTATTTGCGTGATCATATGAAAATTGCACAAAAAAATTGCAGCTTTTTTTTTTTTGTTAATTCAGGGATAGGGTTAGACTCAGAACTCTTGCAAAGTAAGAGGCATGGGGTTCCAACTGAGCCAAATTCAGTTAAAAATTTGAATCTTTACATTTAGCTAGCACATAAATTAAGTTGGAATAAGTTTTAATTAGTTCCACTACATATTTTGATACCCACGTTGACAATGAGTATTAGTTCATATAGTTTATATATGTACGATAGTATATTCTAAATTAGTTAGTTAGTCCAAACTCCAAACTAGAGGAAAAATTTTATAATCGATCTGTAATTAATGCTGGAATAAGTTTTCTTCCCGCTGCGGCATAAACTAATTAAAGGGCATATCATCTATACTCTAAAGGCATTTATATCAGTTCCATTCAACTTTTGAGGCTTTTCTCCATGAGACACACTCACGACAGGAATGGTACTAGTAGATGTCATTTCTGTTATACAAAGAACACAATTATCAATAAATAAAAACCAATTTCTGTTTTATAAAATTTAACAGAATTAAGATAACAAATCTTGTTTGTATAATTCAAACAACAAATTTTGTTTACCATTTTAGTTTACAAAATTCTTTTGTAGACAAATCTGTTTAGAAATTATGTTTACAAACTTCTTTATATTTGGATATATTATAACAAATAGAATGCATATAAACAGAATATTATATGTATACTAACATGCAAACAGAATATAACTCACTTCGTATTGTGCAGTTATATTTACTACAAGTTATCTATGTGATTATTATAATAACATCAATATCTATAAACAGTAATTTACAATATTACTACATAGATAACAGAATATAGACATTAATAATAGTCACATAGATAACAGTAATATATATAAACATATATAAACAACAATTACTACATGCAATATATATAAACATGCAATCTTTCGTATTCAGAATATTATATATATATGCACATATATATATATATTTAAACGATATTGAAAATAACAGAATATAATAATAAAATAAATTATTATATTAACATGCAAATAATAACAGAATTAATATTATGTATATTAACATGCAAAATAAATAAACCATTATATTAACATACAAATAATTTTACAGAATACTATATATATATATATTAAATAATATTATAATTACAGAATGATAAATTTGTTTTAAGATTGTTATACGTAATATATAGTATTATTTAATATATATATATATATATATAAATATAATAAAAAACATAACAGAATTTTATATATATATATATATATATATATATAACACAGAGAAAATATAAACATATAAATCCGAGTCCTTTGAATTCACAAAGTCTCCTTAAAGCAAATTTATTCCCTCACAGATGCTTATGATTAATTGAATAATTGCTTCCCAAGATAAAACGAATTTCAAGTTCTTAATTAGAAGCACTTCAAAATTAAGAACACATTGAACCAATTTTTATGTTATGTACTGAACTTTATAAATGATGCGTGAATATACTTACAAACAGAAACGAGAAAACTATTGTAGCAGAACGGAAAGGAAAAATATTGAAGTGCGTAAGCGAAGCAGGGAAAGTCTCTCTGCGAGAATGGGACCATGAAGCGAGAATTATTTTTCGAGCGGGGAAATTTTACGTAGAATCAGAACAGGATGTAAATTTTCTGAGCAGGAGAAAAATACATAATCTTGTTCTTAGTAGCTGCAGATAGATTAATTTATAGCCTAAGTTGGCAGTTTATTATCGTTGGCACCATCAAGCGCGTGTGGGTTTAAACCATGCCTTGGCTAGGTCCTCTCCCTTCCACAAAAGTGGGGTGCCCCTTGGGGCCCTTCCCATTGAGCAAACATCCCATATATAAAGACTTCAATTTTCCCTCTAATGCCCTATGTTTAAGACCCCAACTTTTTATAAATGAAATTTAATTTCTTCTATTTATTATTTTGAAATAGTAAGGGTTGAATTGATTAATGTGGTTAGTTATGGGTAAAATGCGCAAATATTTTAAAATAAGCAGGTGGTTATAAAATATTCATTGTTGTTTGGGAATATTCGTTTGGTCGTGGAATATTCTTTGTCGGGAATATTAAATGCGACGGTAGCGATCTTTTTGTGGGCCCCATGTGAAAGCGATTGGATGAAGAAAACGACAAGTATAAGTTGTTTATAAATAACAGGCGTAGTTATTCTGAATTAACCTTTGTTGGAATACGGTGGTTAAAACACAATGTAATGTCTGTTGTTGCACAAGAAGGTACAGTATTGCACCAATTATTGATTCTTACGTAAGAAGGCACTACACTCGATAATTGTTACGATGAATTCTTTATTCAAAGATTTTATTTTATTGATTCAATAATTCTTTGCGTTGATATTTTATATTATTGTTGTTTCAATAATTGTCACTACACGAGATTTTCCATTATCGAAGCAATAATTCATATTATCTGAATAATATTATTAGAAAATATTATTGGCAATGTTTAGAAAGTTCAATCTAAGGAGAGGTTTGGTCACCTAATCAAGGCAGAGAAGGAGAAATCCTTATTGAAAGCCCCTCTTTCTGGGAGGCGCACGGTTGTCGATTGTGATTACGTAATATTATTTATGAATAATTAATTTTGATTTATATGATGAGAAAAATATTCATTTTATGTGGATATAGATGGAGAAAAATTTTAAAGTGACAATTGTTGAAAATCGATATTTTATCTTTTCTGATAAAATAATATTTTATTATATTATTATAATATAATAATGATGATATTTTTATAATGAATGTGGGATATATGAGTATATGAGGAGGAAGAGTATTTTTATTGCAAAAGTTGTTTAAAACATGTTAAACATGTCTGTGGGCCCATTTCTTGATTGAAATTTGATTATAGCCTGTAAAATCGTCCGTTTATGGATTTCTATCAATTTCATTTGGAATTTGGAAAACTTTCTTCTGCAAAGTTATAGAGAATTGAATTTCCTATAAAAATTCTCATGATTCAATTTTACGATAAAATGGCTATTTATTATGAATTATTGAAGTTCAAATAATTGATTTTTGAAAGTTTTAATTATTTTAATAACAAAAATTTTTTTGATTTAGTTGACTATTGGTGGTGATGTTTGGATCTCGATTTGGTGTGCGTAAGAATTTTTATATAATATATTAATATTATATTAAATTTTCTCGCTTTTGTGTTCTAAGCATTTTTCATAAATAGGTGCTTAAGTTAGAATTGAAAATCACACCAAAAGCTGAAGTTTTCTCTCTCTCTCTCTCGATATATTGAGCGTATTTTTGTGAGTATTTTAGTACTTTGAGTATTGCTATATCTGATTGCAAGTTCTTTCGAGACTATATCCAAATGTAAGTCTTATCCTTTTGAGGTAAGGGATATTATTATTTAAAAAAATGATATTATTTCTTCAATATTATTATGCCGAAATATTGGTTGGAACTTTTTATCAAATTTAAAACTTTTTCATGTCGGGGTTACTTATTCACGAGTTACTATTCATGAGTTACTATTCACGAGTTACTATTCATGAGTTATTATTCACGAAGCATGATGATTTTTTTGTGAAATTTCTATCTTTTAGTGTTTGAGTCACTATTCACGAATCGACACTATTCATTCACGTAAAAATTAAATTTTCGTTTTCAGTCAAAATATCTATTATGGATACTAGCTTTGATTGTATCCATGTTTTGATCATTCTTGAATTTTACTCCACTACGGTTATTTATGAAGTATTTTGAACTTGGATTGTTTAAAGTATGAATCCTTAATATTTGTTCTTTTGTTTCCTTTGGATTCGTTTTCTTTAAAATATTTTTCATCATCCTCGATCCTAAATGATGATATAATTTGAATATCTTTGGCTTTGTAGTCTTAAAAAGATGAATGATTTCGATGAATATCTTTGGCCCGTAGTAAAGATGAGCAGTGTTTAGATGAACATGACTAATGATGAATATCTTTTTTTGTGGTGCAAAGATGAATATTTGATTCCAGTTATATATTGATTGATGTTACAGGGATAAAATATTGACGATGAACTTTTAAATTCATATATGGAAGATGTAAAAACCCCAACTTTTTGAATAAAGATGAATTTTCTATAAATATTATTTTTGAATATTATGGAGTGAAATTGGTATAATAGTTGTGGGTAATATTTACAAATTTTGCAAAGTAAGCAAGTGATTGTATAATATTCGATTGGTCGGGGAATATTCTTTTTGTCGGGGAATATCCGTACGACGACACAATCATTGGTGGATCTCACAACGGAATTATTGTCGGATTGAGAAAACGACAAAAATACTTTATGAAAATAACGGCGGAAGTTTTACCGTTAACTGTTGAAACACCCGGTGTTAAAAGTACAGTAATACGCGTGGTTGTATAGTAGCACACGGTATTAATTATTGATGCTTAAGTGATAAGTCACTCAGTTTTGTTGGTATTATTAATGTAATAATACAGAAAATCTTTTTATATAAAATAAAATACTTTTATAAAGTTATTCTATAAATAGAATATATTATATTCTATTATGCATAGTGTTGCATAGTGTTTTGCATAGTAAAATCTTTTTATATAAAATGTAATACTTTTATAAAGTTATCTCATTTTATTAGACAATAATTAGAATATATTATATTTTATTATGCATAGTATTTGCATAGTGCCTGCATAGTGTTTGCATAGTAAAATCTTTTATAAAGTTATTCGTTTTATTAGATTATAAATAGAATATATTATATTTTATTTAAAATATTTTGCTTTAATTATGGATCGTCAGATTAAAGTAAATCAATCTCGACCGTTCATGAGTTAGTTACTATGCATTCCATTTTCCTATAAATAGAAGCTCATTCCTTCATTATTTTCTCATTTAATTCAATTGAACTCTAGAGAGAGAAACTATAGAGAGAGACTATATAGAGATAGAAAGAAAAGTATTCTGCTACTTAACTACTTTTATATTCGGTTTTTTTTACGGTAAGGGGTGTTATTCTTTCTTATTCATGAAGAGAACTGTTGTTATTCCATTGTTTATTATTCTGTTGGAATAACTCGTGTACGTGATCTACCCTATACTTGGTGACATTCTTCTATTATTCGTCTTTCTTTACTATTCTTGGAATATCACATGCATGCGTTTCGCCTGGGACTCGATTCCATCTTTATTATTACATTGGAATATCTCGTCTATACGCTTTTACTTGGGACTGGTTCCGTCTTCATTATTATTACATTGGAATATCTTGTCATGCGTTTTTACGCCGGACTCGATTCCGCCCTTATTAGTATTTTATTGGAATAACTCCGTCTACATGAAGTCTCGCATGTATGGTCATTTCATTGGTATTCCATTCTTTATTATTACATTGGAACATCCCGCTCGGTGCGTAATTTCTTTGACACGGTTCCGTTATTTAGTATTCGTTGAATAACTCGTCATGCCAAGCACCGCATTCATGGTGATTTCGTTGTTATTCCATTCTTTATTATTACATTGGAACATCCTATTTGCAAGTAATTTACTTTGACACCGTTTCGTTATTTAATATTACATTGAATAACTCTGCTCATGCCAAGTACCGCATGCATGGTGATTTCTTTTGTTATTCTATTCTTTATTATACTCGGTTGGTTAAAGTTTTGACTTCTATACTCCATGAAATTAGTAGAATATCCTTGATATTTCTTGCGCTTCATCCAAAGATCTTTTCATGGAAATATTCTTCCCGATCATTCTTGATTTTTACTCTACAAAAGCAAAGATCATGTTGACAATTTGGACATTAGTAGTTCTTGGACAAATTAATTCTTGAACTTGTTTTATTGAATTCTTATATTATTGTCATCATCCTCATGTTTATATTATGTTGAAAGTCATCTCGTGGCTGTGAAAGTGCATAGATGGAATTGGTATGATTATGATCGAGGGGATTATTCTTGTAATCATGACCGTAATGTTACAAATGATGTGGTAAAAGTCCTCATTGGCGTGTAGTACATTGATGGGACGATTGTTGGTATGATCATGACCATTAATGAATACACAAATATTCTTGCCCGTAAGGCGTGGATAATTATGGTCGTGATACTAAAGAATATCCTCGTCAGTAGTAGTGCGAGGGGTGATTCGATGATGTGGAATATTTATTAAGTCGAGTCTCAAATGATAATAAATGATGAAAAACCTTTTTAATCATAAAAGATAGTAGATTTTATTTTTACTTGACTCTTTTAATGGATTGCTTGTTTCGCTACAGTTAAACTTGATGTCTATTATATTTTATCAGTTTAACATTATTGGAGACTAATGATAATTTATTCTGCATTATCTTAGTCATAATATTTCTTCTTTGGGTTAGTTGAGCTCACCCTTTCTTTCCTTTATTCTCTTCAGGAAATGAGAATATATTTGGGACGTAGTCGAGGGAGCGGAGTGATGGTCAGAGGATAACATTAGTAGTCCTCACTATTCTATGAAATAGTATGATAATAATTGTAATGAGGACTCCTTTTGAGTTTGTATAATCTCTAGTAGATAATATTTGTATTCAAACTCACAGTTTATGTTTTGTCGTATTGTACACGACAGTTGTATTAGTAAGTTGTATTTGAATTTATGTACCATGTAAGTGGCGACCCAAGATGGGTGACGTATACCTAATTTTGGGGGCGTCACAGAAGATTTTAGATTTTATTCTCTACTTAACTCTTCTAATGAATTATTATTTCCGCTGCGAATATTGATTTAATACTTGTTGTCTATTGTATTCTATTAGATTTTTCCTGTTGAAGATTAACGATAATTTGTTCTATATTATCTTGGTCATAATATTTTTTACTGGGCTAGTTGAGCTCACCCTTTTCCTTTTTGTTCCATTTTCCTTCTCAGGAGGCGAGAATGTAGAATGAGTAGTAATCTTCGGGGTATGGAATGAAGGTTTTAGAAAGTCGTTTTAGTAGTCCTCACCATTTTTTTAAAATAATGTATCAATAATCAGATTGAAGACTTATTTGAGTGTGGATATTGTCTCAGATGACAATATTTGCATTTAAACTCACGCTTTTTTATGTTGTATTAATAAAGTTGTAGTTGTTTACATACCATGTATTTTGACGACTCGAGAATGGGTGTTGTATACCTATTTTGGGGCGCGCCTGATTGGTATCATAAGCTTAAGGATATGGTCTCTGGCGAGAGATCGGGAATAGTACTAGGAGGGAGAGACGAGTAATCCTTCGCTAGTGTGTCATACCTAAGCTTATTTGTTGGTGGGTTGAAGTATATGGTTAATATGTGATATGTTAATTTGTTTAATTAACCCTTGTTTTATGGCGCAAGATTTAAGAACGACAAACCGAGAATATTAACTTGGAGTTAATGAGACCGTGGAAACACCTTTAATCACCACCGAGGAATGTGCAACAGAAGGAAATATTCCTCCTTTAAACAAAGACCAATCGAAAGCGTACGATGAACGCATGCGAGGATGTTTAGGAGCTTTTTTACAGTTCATGCAAAACCGCACGAGGGAGACTAAAGTGTACGCGAATACTGGTGGAAATGATAAGAACGCTGCGGCTTGTCATCCGACCATGCAGCTTCAAAGAGTTGGGACCACGAGAATTTAAGGGAAAGCCAGATCCGATCATGGAAAAAATGTGGGTCAAGCAAATTACCAAGATATTCGATGTCTTGGGATGTACGGAGGAACAGAAGGTTCCATTCGCCACCTTTATGTTCCGTGGCGAGGCAGATTTCTGGTGGGAGTCTGTGAAACGTACCCAGCTTGCTGCACTCCGCATGTCTTGGGAAACGTTTCAGAAGCTTTTCAACGAAAAATACTTTCCTCAAAGTATTCGCCATATGAAGGAGGTAGAGTTTATTAGACTAGAACAAAATAACATGACGGTGTCCCAATACGAGGCGAAGTTCGCAGAGTTATCCAGGTTTGCACCTCATTTGGTAGAGAATGATGAACGAATGATGAGGATTTTCTTTATATTCAGATGTTGTCAACAGGGATCAATTATTAGAGCGAGATAAGCGAAGTACGTTTCAACCAAGGACCGCAACGAGGTCATCACAATTGGCGGCGATCATCGAACAATGAAAACCAGCGGGGAGGAAAACATTCAGACAAAAGCGGTAACCACTCTGGTGGTAATCGTGGCCATGAAAATAGAAGAAGCGAGTCGGGGGGAGATTTTAAAAAGAGGAGATTCAACAATGACAATGTGAAGACGTCAGCACCAGCAGCAACTGGTTCCAAAGGAGGAGAACGACCACCGGTTATATGCTATAAGTGCAAAAAAGAAGGACATATCAGCCCAAACTGCCCACAATAGTTTAAGGTATATTATAACCGTGGAAAGGAAGGCATATCGCTTCGAGATTAGACATCGTCAAGCGAAACCAAGTCCAATGAGGGATGGTGACTCAAAAGGTTGTCCAGAAAATTCAAAGTCAGCGGTTCTAGTAAGAGCGCTTGTCGTGGATCGTCAACATCGAGAACCCGAATGAGGTGATCACGGGTAAGCTAATCATAAATTCATGCGAAGTTTATACATTACTAGATATCGGTGCTACCCATTCATTTATCTCTCTTATTTGTGCTCAACGTTTAAACTTGACTCCGGAGAAATTAGACTTTGACTATATCCGTGGAAAAACTCCGTTAGAGAAACTTTCATCACATCTATCATTTATAAATCTTGTTTGATCCAAGTTGGCACCATCACATTACCTGTTGACCTTATCTCTTTAAAGATACTTGTATTTGACGTGATTTTAGGGATTGATTTGTTAACTACTCATCATGCCAAAATTGATTGTTTTCGTAAGGTTGTTAGTTTTCATATTCCTAACCAACCTGTTGTGCGAATTCAAGAACTAAGCCATTAAAATCAATCACTGTTATATCAAGTCATAAAGCTATTCGTTTATTAAAAAATGGATGTCAAGCTTTCTTAGCCCATGTTATGGATTTGAATAAAGACACGCCGATTTGAATAATATTCCCGTTGTTATTGATTTTCCGACGATTTTTCAAGAACTTCCTGGCCTACCCCTCGAACGTGAAGTTGAATTCTTTATTGACCTTGAACCTGGTACAAAGCCTATTTCTAAAATCCCATATCGAATGGCTCCTATTGAACTTCAGGAGTTAAAGGTCCAACTACAGGAGTTGTTGGACATCGGTTTCATTCGTCCTAGTACATCTCCTTGAGGTGCTCCTATTTTATTTGTAAAGAAGAAAGACGGAAGTATCCGACTTTGTATCGATTATCGGGAATTAAACCATGTCACTATCAAGAATAGGTATCCGCTACCTCGCATTGATGACCTGTTTGACCAGTTGCAAGGAACACAATTCTTTTCAAAAATTGATCTTCGTTCTGGATATCATCAGCTGAAGGTTAAAACTGAGGATATTCCAAGATCGCCGCCTTAACTCCGATGAGGGCATTATAAATTTCTAGTAATGTCCTTTGGATTGACTAATGCTCCTGCGGCTTTCATAGATATGATGAACCGAGTATTCAAGGAATATTTTGATCAGTTCGTTTTCATCTTTATTGATGACATCCTTAACTATTCAAAAAGCCGTGAAGATCATGCGCGCCATTTGAAGCTGGTACTGCAAAGACTTCATGATAACAAGCTATATGCCAAGCTGAAGAAATGCGAGTTCTGGCTTGAGGAAGTAGCATTCCTTGGGCACATGGTGTCAAAACATGGAGTGTCTGTTGACCCGGCGAAGATTGAAGCAATATAAAGTTGGGAGCAACCAAAGACGGTGACCGAAGTATGTAGCTTTTTGGGCTTAATGGTTATTATGGAGATTTGTGGAAGGATTTTCTAGAATTGCTACTTCGTTAACTCGGCCTAACTCAGAATCTACAAAATTGTATGGAACGAGGAACGCGAGAAGAGTTTCCAAGATCTCAAGAGGAGACTCATTTCGGCACTGCTTTGACAATACCATCCGGTTTGGGATGGATTTGTTATCTCACAATGATGCTTGAGCAAAGGGTTAGGATGTGTTCTCATGCAACGGGAAAGTCATAGCCTATGCCTCACGACAACTTAAAGAATATGAGGAATTATCCTACTCATGATCTAGAGTTGGCAGCAGTTGTTTTCGCGCTAAAGATCTGGAGGCACTATCTATATGGAGAAAAAGTTGAGATATATTCAGACCATAAAAGCCTCAAATATTTCTTCACCCAAAAGGAACTTAACATGCGGCAACGACGTTGGCTCGAGCTATTGAAAGATTACGACCACACTATTCAATACCATCCTGAAAAAGCGAACGTGGTAGCTGACGCATTGAGTAGAAGATCATACGCGGGAACAAATGTGATGTTGTTAAAACAAAGGCCTATTTTGTGTGATTTACAAAAGATTAAGATAGAATTCAAGACTCCAGGGACCCATGCAATGATATCAAGTATACGTATAGAACCAACTTTAATTGAGAAAGTTAAAGTTGCTCAAGTCACAGACCCGGAGCTGATGATTATGAAGAAGAAAGTAGAAGAAGGTGCTATTCCAGAAGCAAGAATTGATGAAGAAGGAATACTTCGAGTCCATTCCAGACTTTGTGTTCCTATGATTCTGATTTAAAGTACAAGATCATGATGGAGGCACATAATACACCATTTTCAATCCATCCTAGAAGTACCAAAATGTATCGTGATCTTCGACATACATTTTGGTGGAACAATATGAAGAGAGAGATTGCAAAGTTTATCTTGATGTGTTTAACTTGTCAACGTGTAAAGGCGGAGCATCAAGTACCAAAGGGTCCATTGCAACCACTTGAGATTCCGAAATGGAAGTGGGAACACATTACTATGGATTTCGTTACGGGTCTTCCCAAGGTTTCTCAAGGTATAGATGCGATTTGGGTTATTGTTGATAGATTAACTAAGTCAGCCCATTTCTTGCCTATACGTGAGACTTATTCCCTTGAACGTCTTGCTAGTATGTACGTAAATGAGATTGTAAGATTGCATGGCATGCCAGTATCCATAGTTTCGGATCGTGACCCAAGATTCACTTCAAGATTTTGGGTTAGCTTGCAAAAAGCTATGGGCACGGATTTACGATTTAGTTCAGCATACCATCCTCAAACGGACGGACAATCAGAGAGGACTATTCAAACTCTTGAAGATCTATTAAGACTTTGTGTCCTCGATTTCAAATGGAGTTGGGATAAGTATTTACCATTGGTGGAATTTTCCTACAACAACAGTTATTAGGCAAGTATAGGTGTGGCTCCATTCGAAGCATTGTATGGACGAAAGTGTCGCTCTCCAATATGTTGGGATGAGGTGGGTGAAGCAACATTGTTAGGACCCGAGTTGGTACGTATGACTACGAAAAATATCCAAATGATTCGACAACGTATACAAACGGCACAGGATCGACAAAATAGTTATGCGGATCTTCATCGAAAGGACGTGGAATTTAGTATTGAGGATCATGTATTGTTGCGTGTGGCTCCATGGAAGGGAGTTACAAGATTCGAGAAGAGAGGAAAGCTCAATCCACGATTTATTGGTCCATTTTAGATTATTGAACGAGTAAGAAATGTGGCCTATAGACTCGCGTTACCTCCAAGCATGTCTCGTGTTCATAACGTTTTTCACATATCTGTGCTTCGTAAATATGTGAAGGACCCGAACCACATTATTGAGTTAGAACCAGACGAGATAGCCGAAGATTTAACATACGAGGATGTACCTTTCAAGATCTTGGATAGGAAAGAGCATGTCTTACGCACTAAGGTTATACCACAAGTTAAGGTTTTGTGGAGAAACCATGCTATTGAAGAAATGACCTGGGAGTTAGAATCAGAAATAAAAAGAGGTATCCTCACCTTTGAAAACACTGTGCACGTACGACGTCAATTTCGAGGATGAAATTTCATAAGAAGGAAGGTTATAAGACCCCAACTTTTTATAAATGAAATTTAATTTCTTCTATTTATTATTTTGAAATAGTAAGGGTTGAATTGATTAATGTGGTTAGTTATGGGTAAAATCATAAATATTTTAAAATAAGCGGTGGTTATAAAATATTCATTGTTGTCGAGGGAATATTCGTTTGGTCGTGGAATATTCTTCATTGTGGGAATATTAAATGCGACGGCCCAGATCTTTTATGGGGCCCCATAACTGGAAAAAGCGATTGGATGAAGAAAGCGACAAGTATAAGTTGTTTATAAATAATTGGCGTGGTTATTGTTACCAATTAACACCTTGTTGGAATACCCGGTGGTTAAAACACGATAATCACGCGTTGTTGCACAAGAAGATACGCAGTATTGCACCAATTATTGATTCTTACGTAAGATGGCACTACTCAATAATTGTTACATGTGAATTCTTTATTCAAAGATTTTATTTTATTGATTCAATAATTGTTGTGTTGATATTTTATATTATTGTTGTTTCAATAATTGTCACTACACGATTTTCCATTATCGAAGCAATAATTCATATTATCTGAATAATATTATTAGAAAATATTATTGGCAATGTCTAGAAAGTTCGATCTAAGGAGAGGTTTGGTCACCTAATCATTGCTGGCCAAGAAGGAGAAATCCTTATTGGAAAGCCCCTCGTTCTGAGAAGCGCACTCGTTGTCGATATTGTGATTACGTAATATTATTTATGAATAATTAATTTTGATTTATATGATGAGAAAAATATTCATTTTATGTGGATATAGATGGAGAAAAATTTTAAAGTGACAATTGTTGAAAATCGATATTTTATCTTTTTCTCGATAAAATAATATTTTATTATATTATTATAATATAATAATGATGATATTTTTATAATGAATGTGGGATATATGAGTATATGAGGAGGAAGAGTATTTTTGTTGTAAAAGTTATTTAAAACATGTTAAACATGTCTGTGGGCCCATTTCTTGACTGAAATTTGATTATAGCCTGTAAAATCGTCCGTTTATGGATTTCGGTCAATTTCTATTTGGAATTTGGAAAAACTTTCTTCTGCAAAGTTATAGAGAATTGAATTTCTTATAAAAATTCTCATGATTTTCAAATTTTTTGATAAAATGACTATTTATTATGAATTATTGAAGTTCCGAAATAATTGATTTTTGAAAGTTTTAATTATTTTTAATAACAAAAATGTTTTTTTGATTTAGTTGACTATTGGTGGCTGATGTTTGGATCTGATTTGGTGTGCGTAAGAATTTTTATATAATATATTAATATTATATTAAATTTTCTGCTTTGGTGTTCTAAGCATTTTTCTATAAATAGGGTGCTTAAATTAGAATTGAAAATCACACCAAAAACTGAAGTTTTCTCTCTCTTTCTCTCTCGATATATTGAGCGTATTTTTGTGAGTATTTTAGTACTTTGAGTATTGCTATACGGTGCAAGTTCTTTCAGCACTATATCCAGTCAGAAGTACTATCCTTTTGAGGTAAGGGATATTATTTTTTTAAAAAATGATATTATTTCTTCAATATCATTATGCCGAAATATTGGTTGGAACTTTTTATCAAATTTGAAACTTTTTTATGTCGGGGTTACTATTCACGAGTTACTATTCATGAGTTACTATTCACGAAGTTCTTTTATTCATGAGTTACTATTCACGAGTTACTATTCATTTAGTACTATTCACTTAAGCATGATGATTTTTTGTGAAATTTCTATCTTTTTAGTGTGAGTCACTATTCACGATATCTGGCTTTATTCACGAATACGACACTATTCACGTAAAAAATTAAATTTTTATTTTTCGTCAAAATATCTATTATGGATACTAGCTTTGATTGTATCCATGTTTTAATCATTCTTGAATTTTACTCCACCGATTATTTATGAAGTATTTTGAACTTGGATTGTTTAAAGTACGAATCCTTAATATTTGTTCTTTTGTTTCTTTGGATTCGCTTTTCTTTAAAATATTTTTCATCATCCATGTACCCTAAATGATGATATAATCGAATATCTTTGGCATGTAGTGCAAAGATGAATGATTCGATGAATATCTTTGGCCCGTAGTGCAAAGATGAGCAGTGTTTAGATTTAACATGACTAGTCGATGAATATCTTTGGCACAGTAGTAAAAAGATGAATATTTGATTCAGAGTTATATATTGATTGATGTTACAGGATAAAATATTGACGATGAACTTTTAAATTCATATATGGAAGATGTAAAACCCCAACTTTTTGAATAAAGATGAATTTTCTATAAATATTATTTTTGAATATTATGGAGTGAAATTGGTATAATAGTTGTGGGTAATATTTACAAATTTTGCAAAAGTAAGCAAAGTGATTGTATAATATTCGATTGGTCGGAGAATATTCTTTTTGTCGGGGAATATCCGAATTTACGACACAATCATCAGTGGATCCCTAACGGAATTATTGTCGGATCGAGAAAACGACAAAAATACTTTTATGAAAATAATTGGCGGAAGTTTTACAGATTAGCTCGTTGAAACACCCGGTGTTAAAAGTACAATGAATATCTGGCGTGGTTGTATAGTAGCATTACACGGTATTAATTATTGATGCTTAAGTGATAAGTCACTCATTTTGTTGGTATTATTAATGTAATAATGAGAAAATCTTTTATATAAAATAAAATACTTTTATAAAGTTATTCTATAAATAGAATATAATATTATATTCTATTATGCATAGTGTTGCATAGTGTTTTGCATAGTAAAATCTTTTTATATAAAATGTAATACTTTTATAAAGTTATCTGCTTTATTTTATTAAATAATTAGAATATATTATATTTTATTATGCATAGTGTTTGCATATAAAGTACTGCGTAGTGTTTGCATAGTAAAATCTTTTATAAAGTTATTCGTTTTATTAGATTATAAATAGAATATATTATATTTTATTTAAAATATTTTGCTTTAATTATGGATCGTCAGATTAAAGTAAATCAATCTCGACTGTTCATGAGTTAATTCTTATGCATTCCATTTTCCTATAAATAAGCTCATTCCTTCATTATTTCTTTTAATTCAATTGAACTCTAGAGAGAGAAACTATAGAGAGAGACTATAGAGAGAGAAGAACAATGATTCTCGCTACTTAACTACTTTTATATTCAGCTTTTACGGTAAGGGGTGTTATTCTTTCTTATTCATGAAGAGAACTGTTGTTATTCCATTGCTTATTATTCTCATTGAATAACTTTGATACGCTTGATCTACCCTATACTTGGTGACATTCTTCTATTATTCCGTCTTTTCTTATTACATTTGGAATATCACATCTGTCGCGGCGTTTACGCTTGGGACTGATTCCATCTTTATTATTCATTGGAATATCCCACATCAGACGCGTTTCTTTGGGACTGGTTCCGTCTTCATTATTATTCATTTGGAATATCTTATTCGTATGCGCTTTTTCTGTGGGACCGATTAAAATCTTATTAGTATTTTATTGGAATAACTCGTCTATGTGAAGCATAATGCATGTATGGTCATTTCATTGTTATTCCATTCTTTATTATTCTGTTGGAACATCCGCATCGGTCTTGAATTTTTTGACTTTCGTTCCGATTATTTAGTATTCGCATTGGAATAACTCATACATCTGATACCGCATTCATGGTGATTTCGTTGTTATTCCATTCTTTATTATTCTCGTTGGAACATCCTATCGGCATGTAATTTCACTTTGATTTGGTTTCGTTATTTAGTATTCTCGTTGGAATAACTGTCTATGTCAAATACCGCATGCATGGTGATTTCTTTTGTTATTCCATTCTTTATTATACTCGGTTGGTTAAAGTTTTGACTTCTATACTCCATGAAATTAGTAGAATATCCTTGATATTTGCGCTTCATCCAAAGATCTTTCATGGAAATATTCTTCCCGATCATTCTTGATTTTTTACTCTACAAAGCGAAGATCATGTTGACAATTTGGACATTAGTAGTTCTTGGACAAATTAATTCTTGAACTTGTTTTATTGAATTCTTATATTATTGTCATCATCCTCATGTTTATATTATGTTGAAAGTCATCTCGTGGTATTGTGAAGCGTGCATAGATGGAATTGGTATGATTATGATCGAGGATTATTGGTGTAATCATGATCGTAATGTTACAAATGATGTGGTAAAAGTCCTCATTGGCCCGTAGTGCATTGATGGACGATTGTTGGCATGATCATGACCATTAATGAATACACAAATATTCTCGCCCAGTAGTGTATGGATAATTGTGGTCGTGATACTAAAGAATATCCTTGGGCAGTAGTGCGAGGGTGATTCGATGATGTGGAATATTTATTGTCGAGTCTCAAATGATACAAATGATGAAAAACCTTTTTAATCATAAAAGATAGTAGATTTTATTTTCGCTTGACTCTTTTAATGGATTGCTTGTTCATTATAGATTAAACTTGATGTCTATTATATTTTATCGGGTTTAACATTGTTGAGACTAATGATAATTTATTCTCGCATTATTTTAGTCATAATATTTTTTACTAGGCTAGTTGAGCTCACCCTTTCTTTCTTTATTCTCTTCAGAAATGAGAAATATAAATGGGACGCAGTCGGGGAAGCGGAGTGATGGTCCAGAGGATAGCATTAGTAGTCCTCACTATTCTGTGAAATAGTGTGATAATAATTGTAATGAGGACTCCTTTTGAGTTTGTATAATCTCTAGTAGATAATATTTGTATTCAAACTCACAGTTTATATTTTGTAGTATTGTACACGACAGTTGTATTAGTAAGTTGTATTTGAATTTATGTACCATGTAAGTGGCGACCCAAAATGGGTGACGTATACCTAATTTTGGGGGCGTCACAGAAGATTTTAGATTTTATTCTCTACTTAACTCTTCTAATGAATTATTATTTCTGCTGCGAATATTGATTTAAAACTTGTTGTCTATTGTATTCTATTAGATTTTTCTGTTGAAGATTAACGATAATTTGTTTCTATATTATCTTGGTCATAATATTCTTTCTTTGGGCTAGTTGAGCTCACCCTTTTCCCTTTTATTCCATTTTTTTCTCAGAGGCGAAAATGTAGCGAAGTACTAGTCGGGGTATGGAATGAAGGTTTTAGAAAGTCGTTTTAGTAGTCCTCACCATTTTGTAAAATAATGTATCAATAATTGTCTTGAGGACTTATTTGAGTGTGGATATTGTCTAAATGACAATATTTGTATTTAAACTCACGCTTTTATGTTGTATTAATAAAGTTGTAGTTGTTTACATACCATGTATTTTGACGACTCAGAATGGGTGTTGTATACCTATTTTGGGGGCGTCACAGTTGGTATCATAGCTTAAGGATATGGTCTCTGGCGGAGATCGGGGAATAGTACTAGGAGGGGAGAAACGAGTAATCCTTCGCTAGTGTGTCATACCTAAGATTATTTGTTGGTCAGTTGAAGTATATGGTTAATATGTGATATGTTAATTTGTTTAATTAACCCTTGTTTTATGGCAGTATTTAAGAATGACAACTGAGAATATTAACGGTGGAGTTAATGAGACCGTGGAAACACCTTTAATCACCACCCAGGGGAATGTGCAACAGGAAGGAAATATTCTCATGTAAACAACACCACCGAAAGCGCACGATGAGCACAGGATGTTTAGGAGCTTTTTGTAGTTCATGCAAAAACCAGATGAGGGAGACTCGTGTACAGAATACGGGTGGAAATGATAGCAACGCGTGGCTTGTCATGGCCAAGCAGTTCAAAGAGTTGGGACCACGAGAATTTAAGGGAAAGCCGGATCCGATCATGGCGGAAATGTGGGTCAAGAAAATTACCAAGATATTCGATGTCTTGGGATGCAGAGAACAGAAGGTTCCATTCGCCACCTTTTATGTTCCGTATGGCGGTGATTCTTGGTGGGAGTCTGCGGAACGTACCACGACCGCACTCGCGTGTCTTGGGAAAGCGTTTTAGAAGCTTTTTCAACGAAAAATACTTTTCCCGAAAGTATTCGCCATATGAAGGAGGTAGAGTTTATTAGACTAGAACAAAATAACATGGCGGTGTCCCAACACGAGGCGTAAGTTCACAGAGTTATCTGAGGTTTGCACCTCATTTGCTAGAGAATGAGGAAGCGAATGACGAGGATGTTTACGAGAGGTTTAAAACCAGAGATTACGGCAATATCTTATCTCTCATAAATTTTCTTTATATTGAGATGTTGTCAGCGGGGATCAATTATTAGAGCGAGATAATGAAAATGCGTTCAACCAAGGGACCGCAACTGTGGTCATACCTGGGTGGCGGCGATCGTGAGCAATGAAAACCACGGTGGGAGGAAAACATTTAGACAAAAGAGGTAACCACTCTGGTGGTAATCGTGGACATAAAAATAGAAGAAACGAGTCGTGGGGAGATTTTAAAAAGGAGATTCAACAATGACAATATGAAGACGTCAAAGACCAAAGAAAGAATGGTTCCAAGGAAGAGAACGACCACCGGTTATATATGCTATAAGTGCGGAAAAGAAGGACATATCACCCAAACTTCCCACAACAGCTTTAAGGTATGTTATAAGCGTGGAAAGGAAGGCATATCGCTTCGAGATTACCTTTGTAGTGAAACCAAGTCCAATGAGGATGGTGACTCAAAAGGTTGTCTAGAAAAGTCAAAGTCAGCGGTTCTCGGAAGGCGTTTATCGTGGATCGGTCAACATGCGAGGAACCTAAGCGAGGTGATCACGGTAAGCTAATCATAAATTCATGCGAAATTTATATATTACTGAATACGGTCTTACCCATTCATTTATCTCTCCTGCTTGTGCTCAACGTTTAAACTTAACTCCAGGAGAAATTAGACTTTGACCTATCTCGTGGAAACTCCGTTAGAGAAACTTTCATCACATCCACTGTTTATAAATCTTGTTTGATCCAAGTTGGCACTATCACATTACCTGTTGACCTTATCTCTTTAAAGATACTTGCATTTGACGTGATTTTAGGGATTGATTGGTTAACTACTCATCATGCCAAAATTGATTATTTTCGTAAGGTTGTTAGTTTTCATATTCCTAACCACCCTATTGTGCGAATTCAAGCAACTAAGCCATTAAAATCAATCATTGTTATATCAAGTCATAAAGCTATTCGTTTATTAAAAAACGGATGTCAAACTTTCTTAGCCCATGTTATGGATTTGAATAAAGACACGTCAGATTTGAATAATATTCCTGTTGTTATTGACTTTCCCGACGATTTCTGAAGAACTTCCGGCCTCACCCCGTAGCGTGAAGTTGAATTCTTTATTGACCTTGAACACGGTACAAAGCCCATTTCTAAAACCCCATATCGAATGGCTCTTATTGAACTTGGGGAGTTAAAGGTCCAACTACGAGGAGTTGTTGGACATCGGTTTCATTCTGGCCCCAAGTACATCTCCTTGGGGTGCTCCTGTTTTATTTGTAAAGAAGAAGAAAAGACGGGAGTATGCGATTTTGTATCGACATCGTGAATTAAACCATGTCACTATCAAGAATAGTATCCGCTACCTCGCATTGATGACTGTTTGACCGGTTATGTAAGGAGCACAATTTTTTTTAAAAATCGATCTTCGTTTTGGATATCATCAGCTGAAGGTTAAAAGCGAGGATATTCAAGACCGCCTTCGTAACTTCGATGCGGGCATTATGAATTCCTAGTCGTGTCCTTTGGATTGACTAATGCTCCTGCTGACTTTCATGGATATGATGAACCGAAAGTATTCAAGGAATATTTGGATCGGTTCGTTGTTGTCTTTATTGATGACATCCTCATCTATTCCAAAAGCCGTGAAGATCATGAAGCGCCATTTGAAGTTAGTGCTATCGCAAAGGCTTCGTGATAACAAGCTATATGCCAAGCTAAAGAAATGCGAGTTCTGGCTTGAGGAAGTAGCATTCCTTGGGCACATGGTGTCAAAACATGGAGTGTCTGTTGACCCGGCGAAGATTGAAGCAATACAAAGTGGGGAGCCCCTAAATTAGGTATACACAACTCATTCTGAGTCACCAAATACATGGTATAAAATTCAAATACAAACTTCATTAATACAATACGACAAAACATAGCTGAGAGTTTTAACACGAATATTATCTTGTAGACAATATCTAAACTCAAATGGAGTCCTCATTATATTTATTATCACACTATTTCATAGAATAGTGAGGACTACTATAACCACCATCTCGGACCATCACTTCATTCCCCAACTAGTCTCAACTATATTCTCATTTCCTAAAGAGAACAATGAAAGCAAAGGGTGAGCTCAACTAGCCCAGTAAAGAATATTATGACTAAGATAATGCAGAATAAATTATCGTTAGCTTTCAACAGTGTTAAACTGATAGAATACAATATGCAACAAGTTTAACTGCAGCGGAACAAACAATCCATTAGAAGAGTCAAGTAGAGCATAATATCTACTATCTTCTATGATTTAACAGTTCATCATCAATATTTTATCGCTGTAATACAGCTCAATAAATAATCTACATCATCGAATTATCCATGTTGTGACGCCCCCAAAATAGGTATACATCACCCATCTTGGGTCGCCAGATACAAGGTACAGAATATAAATACAAACTTAATTATACAACCGTCGTGTAATATACGACAATACATAAACTGAGAGTTTTAATAGGAATATTGTCATCTAGACAATATTCATACTCAAAATAGTCCTCATTCACTACAAGAAATCACACATTTTATGACGAAAATTTTTGCCACGCACAAAATTTTGTCACAATTTGTTAATTAATAATTACAAAATTCATAATCGTCACTAAAACTTTTGCTTTTGTGACGACTTTTACTTTTGTTACTATTAATCATTTATATCGTCACTAATTTACACATTTGATGACGATTAACAAAATTTCGTCACAAATTATTTTGGAGGTAGAATTTCGTACCAAAATTTTGGAGGAAAATTTTTTAGTGACATTTTTTAATAATTGATGACAGTATTTATTGTCACAAAATATTTCTTTCGATGACAACATAATAGTTTGTCATTAATTATTTGTAAAATTTAGTGACAATGTGCTTTCATCACTAATGTTCACATTTAGTGACGCCAAATACAAATTCGTCACAATTTTATTTGGAAGCAAAATTTTGGAGGGAAATTTTTTAAAGACAAAAAAAATAATTTATGATAATTTGTATTATCATAAATACCAATTTTATATGACGAGATAATAGTTTGTCACTAATTAGATGAGTGGATAAGTGACGAAAATGGGTCGTCATAAATTCTCATATTTAGTGACAAAGTACGTAATTTCGTCATAATTTTATTTAGAGGCAAATTTTTTCTTAAAACTTTTGGAGGGAATTTTTTTAAAGATAAAAATAATAATAATTTATGATAATTTGTATTGTCATAAATACAAATTTTATATGATTGAGATAATAAAGACGTCACTAATTAGATGCGTGGATAAGTGACAAAATGGTTCATTATAATTTCTTATTTTAGTGACAAAAGTACGTAATATCGTCACAATTTTATTTGTAGGCAAAAAATTTTAAGAAATTTTAGAGGCAAATTTTGTAAAAACAAAAAATTAATAAATTATGATAATTTTTATTGTCACAAATACCAATTTTAAATGACGAGATAATAATGCGTCACTAATTAGATGAGTGGATAAGTGACAACACTACAAAAAAATGGGCCTTTAACAACAATTTTTCGGGCAACGAATATTCATATAAATATTTATATGAATATTTAAAGATAAATTTATATATATATATATATGGTAATAGAATTTTTCTAATACACAAAAAATATAACATAAGAAGCAAAAATATAACAACTAGGTTTCGAACCTAAGACCTATGGGTTATTGGGCCATTAAGCTACCACTAAGTCATTCTAATTTATTAGTTAACTAAACTATCGCCATAACTATTAGCGGTAGACAGTGTAGCACATGAGCAAATGAGTAATTTCTCATGTCTCTACAGCTTGTTGCGGCAGGGGCAAATCCATTTCAATCCGTGTCATTCAATGTTGCGATCAACAATATAGATTATGGTTGTTGAAATAGTACTCGTGACAATCGATTGCCAAGCATGTTAGTTTCGGGCCTCCGACCCAAATAAATTCAACCTCATCAAACCTGATTATTATATTTATGCTTCTCAATGTTTCCTATTTCTAGATAGAAGTAGGATATACTTACAAGTACTCTCTCACTCCGAGAAATAAAAGTGATGATTGATTTTATGCGAATTTAAAAAAAAATGTTAAATGATAAAATTATTCATATTTAAATTTTCATCTAATTGCATATTTTTCTATACATGACTAGTGATATTATATAATATAAGTAAAAATTTAACTTGAGATTATATAAAATAATAAGAACTTTTATTCTTAGACGGAGGGAGTAACTTAAATCATGAACATATTTTTAAGTCCAAAAATAAAACATAAAAAGAATAATAGTAATGGTATACCCCTAGCTATTCCTAATTCTCCTTTTACTTTTTTTCTAAATATATTATAAAATTAAATTATAATACTATCAGTTCTACGAGAAAACATAAAAAATGATTTTTTTTTATTATGTTTTATGAACTAAAACAGAATAAAGTTATTTAAAAATGACTTATAAGTCATTCCGAATAAGATAGTTTGACTCATATTAATGTAATATCAATTTTATCCCTATTTTATTTATTATTTTTAAAAAAAACGAATTTGTAAAAAAGAAGGGTAAGATGCAACGTTACTTTAATTGGCATTAGAATTTTTTTTTTTTTATAGCTGAAGTCTTATATACTCCTTCATTTCCAACGCCGATGACAGAGAATAAATATAAAAAATATTGATGTTTGTAAACAAATATAAGAGATAAAAAAAAAATTCCAACGTCACGTAAAGTGAGGTTACATCTTACTCTTCTTTTTTACAAATTTGTTTTATAAAAAATTAAAAAAAAGTTACAATACCGGTTAGTTTGGCATTGAATCACATTTTTATTTTTTTTCAAATTTCTTTAAAAAAATAAAATTGTTTTAAAAAAAATTAAGATAATTCTTTTTTAAAATTCATTTAAAAAAAAAAATTAAAATAGCTTTGGTTGCGTTTCTGACTCTCTGTGTATTTTCTCTCTATGATGGAGATAGTAAAGAAAGCGGGTGCCTGCTCTCCTACGGCTACCACTGTGGCCATCACGTACGGGAGAAGATCTTGAGTGAAAATGCAGAAGCACGAATCCGAAGTTCTTAGGTCAAACTTCTCTCTTCCGCCCTCTTGATTGTTTCATGGTGGAAGCCAAATCGATCGACTTCTGCCCTCAAATCAGTCGAACGGAGGATTAATCTAAGAAAACCCTAACTGGTATGTCCTCGATTTTGAACTGTTGCAATATTTTTTCGTCATATTTTTGGGAATCGCATGTGTTATCTTCTTTGGGTAACTTTTTTTGCCCTAAGAATCTGGTGTAACCCGTAAGGATCTGGGTTTCTGCGATTAGACGTGTTGCCATTTGTCATACTCTATGTTGCTTGGATTGTAACCCTCATTCCTAGCTTAGACATTGTAGACTCGTTTATAATTCTCGGTGGCCTTGTAGCGGTTCACATGCTCGTTTTTCTCTTTACTGTTTGGTCAGTGGATTTCGATTTAACTGTGTTGTGTGAAAAATAAATTTAATTGACAACTTCCCGATTCTTTAGTACCTCCATTTTCTTAAAAAGTTATCATCTTTATTGATTTGATGGGTTTATCTGTATGTCATCTAATCATCTTTTTGAGAAATAATATTCTTCACGGATGTGTGTTAGTATTTTTTTTTGCTATGATTTTATTGTTGTAGTAGGTGCCATTTCCCCCCTTCTCAATTGTAATTTCATTGCTGCTTGAAGTGACAACGGATTTATAATTGATTGATTAACCTTCTATTTCATTGAATTCAGTTCTTTTTTCTTTATGCGTATTTTTGTTAAATGAGCTGATAATTGCTATTATGCATCAATTAATACCAAGTGCAGAGGCAACTATATAAAAGGCTAGAAGAGTATTCAAGAGAATCACGCAGAGGCAACTATATAAAAGGCTAGAAGAGTATTCGGAGTACCATTACCAATATTTATTGAAAGTAAGCTTTGTGCTTTGTAGTAAATAGTGTCACCTTTTAATGGGTCACCTTTTCTTTCAACTGTATCGCCAAGGCTTATTCAGGTAAGTTTTGTTACTTCTTTTAGGAGAAGTTTCCTAGAATTGTGAATCTATTTTACACTAGGTATTTTCTTTAATACAATATTTGCATTTGCAGGGAAGATTTGGCACGTTTTTATACTGCCGAGATTGTTTCTGCTGTTTCTCACCTCCATGCAAATGGCATAATGCACAGGGATCTTAAACCTAAAAATATTCTTTTGAATATATTTATGCCTCTTCTATATTAAAGACTCAACTCTCATCACACTGATCAACTACTTTTTGATGCAAGTATAGATGGAGATTTGTAATTTCATTATTCATATATTTGCAGATTACATTGAGAAGAAGGCATCTTCCCTTGGACTTCAAATGCTTTTCCTGCTTACTACCCGGACAGCTGATTGGTATTACCTTTACCTCCTCTGTGCATTAATAACACATGCTAATTACAGAGTGTCAGTTTCTAATTGCTAAATCAAAATATAGTCACAACAACAACATAGTTACAATTGAAGTATAGGCAGCTTTCTGGCAGGTTGAGGTGAGACCGCAACTTTAGTAATCCTTGGTGGAAAATTAATATCTAAAAGCTGGATTTGGGTGCTTTCCTTATTCCTAAAAGGAACTGAAGATATCTTTTTTTAGAGGATTTGTAAGTTATATGAAGCTTAGTTTATGTTGTTTGTTCATTGTGTAATTCTTTGGACTTTGAATCTGTGTACTTGTTTCTTTTAGATGGGACAAAAGGAGATTAGTGCTAGCGGGACATCCTATCTGAACAGGACTGATAACACCATATGAAGGGCAGCGCGCGTACATTGTCAACTATATGTCGATTGAAACTTGGTTCTATCTTGCTTTTTGTTATACTATTGTTAATTGAATGTGGTTTGTATTATTGAAACTTGCGAACTGATATGGACTAAGTTAGCTCGCACTCTATAAAATGGTAGGCATTTGAGGCCTTTCAAGTTGTTGTACCCCCCTCCCCACCCACTCTTTTTTTCATACTTCAGGGAAAAATTACTGCAGTTGGAATGTTGGATAGTATTATACTGTTTTCACCCATTTTGAGTTAATATTGTATGGACATGTGCTAATGTGGCATTTTTTCATTTTTTAATTTTAGTTCCCATTTGGTGCCAGATTGTGCTTCAATTGGTCCCTGCTTATATTTTCTGTGCTCTCATCTGGCCTTAAGGGATAGCTGTAGACTCAGGGCGCTGAGGGAGATTGCTATGTTGGACACTGCACTTCTTCTGGCCCTGCTTCTATCTGAACAGCCTTCAGCTGCTTTGGAACTGCTGAAAGGTCTTAACTATTGTGATGTAAAAATATGCGAGGAGTTTCTGCAAAAAAGAAATCAATATGCTTGCTTGTTAAAATTTTACAAATGCACTGCAATGCATCATGAGGCTCTCAAACTTCTTCATCAATTAGTAGAAGAGTCAAAATCAGACAAACAACAAGCAGATATCACTCAGAAATTCAAGCCTGAGATGACTATTGAATATCTCAAAGCAAGTTTGATCACATCTGTGCAAAATTAATTGTCCTGGTTGCAGTTTAATTACTCAAAAGTGTTTGCAACATGATTCTTCTGGATCGTATACGCTTATAGACCATATATGTTATAACATTTGACAAGAAATTAATGATCAGGCTGATTATATAGGGTTTTTGGATTCCCACGGCCACCTATTAGACACTAGAAGAAGGTCTTTATATTCACCACTTCAGCACAGATAAATAAATTCCTGAATTTATTCTACGAATTCTTTTCTAGTGTATATGAGTTATAACTATTGTATTATTTGAAAACATTAAAGCTTTTGTTTCATCATGTACCTACTGTTGGATTAATCTTAATTGGGACCACACATGTATATTATTAATGTGTATTATCATGATTGCACTTGTTTTTCATTTCATTTTACTTACTTTTTCACTAATTCTTATTGCAGGCTGTGCCGAAACTGATTTTAGATTTGATGAATGTGGAAAAGCTTACTAGAGAAAATGTGGCCAACCAACTCCAGGTAAAATACTCATCTTTCCTGCCTTAGTTCTGTACAATTTCAACCTGTTTCAGTAGATCATTCTAAAAATTTGCAAATACAAATGATTCGATCAAATATAGATTTCATCCTGTTTGTTGCAGCTTCTTTGTACTAGAATATACTTATAGGTTAGAATAAGTTGTTTGGTATGATAAAGCGCTGCAACTTCATTGTAATAGAGTATACTTATAGGTTAGAATGTCAATTGGTATGATGTGTGTTGCAACTTATATGAATAAGCATTAATCAGATTATTACTTGAAATGTTATGGGCAAAATTTACAAGTTGCTCAAATGGTGATTATCACATTAAAGATTGTGCAATGTTTATTGAAAGTTATCTAAATGAATACCTTTTTAAGAAAATTCATTAAAATTGTGAGCCTAAATGATCTCAATAACGGTGATAAGTACACAAACAATTTTGTAGTGATTTGAGAAGTTTGAAAACAAAATTGTATTTGATTTTCCCGGTGAACACCTTTTATGCATATGCTTTTGTGACCTTTTATGGAAAAAGTTTTCTACATTCATAGACCTTTTATTTACAAAAGTTATGTGAATATTGTGAATAAAGGCCACTTATGGTTTCAAATAGTGGATCTGCAAATAAATGTTTATGCACTACAAGAAATCACACAAAAAATGACGCTAAAATTTGTCACATAAAATTCATTTTTCGTCACTAAACATTTGTTACATAAAATTCATTTTTCATTACTAAATATTTGGTGACGATTGTTAATCGTCACATGTAGACCGGCCACCGTATTTAGCGTGGTATTAGGTATATTTGACAATATTTGATGTCATCACTAAATGTTTTAACTTATGGTGACGATCTACATCATTGTCACTATAATTAATTACTTTTAGTGACGTGAATAAGCGCCACTATTTGAATGAAACTTTCACACTTCTATATTATGTTTCATTCATCAAAACTTGGTGCATTAAATGAAGAAAATCATTTTTTCATCATTAAATGATATTGCTTTTAGTGATTTTAAAAATATGTTACTCTTTTAAATCATTTAATTTTAATGATGACAATATTATCATATTTATGATTATTCTTTCATCATGTTATTATGTTTATCGTCACCAAAAATAAGAAAATAAATGATGACAAAACAATTCGTCACCTAATAATATATTTAACATGACAATTATGTCGTTGTCATTTCATATTTTAAATACTATTACAAAAAAATTTGTCACCAAAGAGAGTTTTTTGGGACACATTTTTAATATCACTAATTGAATGCTTATGGTGATTTATACATCTCGTCACAGTAAAAGAGATATTAATAGTGACAAAATTAGTTATTATGAACTAAATGAAAAACTAAATATAAAATTATAGATCTAGAAATAAGAAAAAAGATTACACCAAGATGATGACCAATAAATTCCAACCCTTTAAATAAAATCATCGTGTTATTACAACACTAGCATAACTCGAGCAACAAACTCAATTTTTTACTAATGTAAGAAAGCACTTAATTAATACTAAAATATATGACCATGTGCATGAACTATTTTCAAAATCAAGTGCAAAGTAATGAGTCAATGACCACCATGTGCATGAACTACTTTCATGTGAACTCCAGACGCACCAAAGTTTCTGATTTCATCCTTCAGCGCCTCTATTTTCTACTTTACATCAGACCGTCCCAAGATCTCTTCATATTTCTTCTGAATTTCTAGCTGAAAGGTCTCCTTGTTCTTTGCGGATAAAAGCATCCACGATCCTTGAAAGTTGGAAAAGAGAAATGCAATATCACACAAAAGGAAATTAAATAAACAAACCTAAATACTTAATCCTAAAAGATAAAAGATTTCCACTAAGAAACAGAAAGCAAGAATACCTTTCTTCCTCAAGATTTATTATAGCTTTTGAACTACCCAAACCCTGCACAAGAAAAAAGATTAAAAAAATCATTAAAAAATAGTAACTAGGAAGGATAATATTATAGTATTAAGTAGTCTACTTTACGTATATAAATATATATATATATATATATATATATATATATATATATTGATAGTTTGATACAACAATCAGGATATAAGTTATTGATAGTTTTATATTTGCTATTATAAGTTATTGATAATTTTATAATTTTGAAAGAAGCTCTCAATCAATGTTGTTTCAACAGCAGTTCGCTGCTGCTCACTGCTGCCATTAGGCAGCAGTCCCTTTTTCCCTGCCCCTTGCTTTGATAATTTATAACATGCACTTTAGTTATTTTAACACCTAAGAGGTGGTACACTCTTTTAACTATCATTCTACATTATTACATCATTTATATGAACTCACTTGCTTGCAAACACCGCTACTTGTGGCTGACTGTTGCAGTCAATGGCCAACAGCCCCCTTTCTTTCTTTTTTCTTGTTATGTTAACTTTTCATTTCTCGCGACTTTGATTTATTCATGTTGAAATTTAGCTACTATATGGGTGATATATCCACCCTTTATAATTCAAGTATATTAATTGAATACCCAAGGGAGGCCCCAGCCCTTGCCCATTAAGCCTACTGCTGCTGCCGAGGCAGCAGCCTTACACTTCACCATGCAAGATTCGTTCCTTATTATAGCTCACAAATTATAGCAACATATAACCTATATAAACCCAAGACATTAGCCTATGTGAGTCAAAACCAAAAGAAGTATCTAGTTTGACAACTGAGAGCTCAGAAAGAGCCTCAGCCCATCACTTCCCGCTGCCATTGCTGCTGCTACAGGCAGCAGCTTTGTGGCTAACATAGTTAGTTTGCTAATTCATGTTTCTAATCTATATGCTTGTTTATAACCATTTTTAAATATGTAACACATAACATATGGAAGTATTTTAAGTATATAAAACCCCTCCATTTCAGCCTTAGTATGCTGCCAAATCAGTACCCAAGGTTGTCTCAACATGTTAAAATCTCAACTATTAGCTTTAGCCTAAAAAGTGCAGTGTTTAAGTTTAACATGCTAACACACTTTAATTAACATCACATGTGTTAACTAAATTAGGCCCATGCTTTACTTTGTTCAAATATTCAGTTTTTTAACCAAAAAGTTCTTTTAGAACTTTTATCGAACACTTGGTAGGCACAGTTTTAGGCTATCAGTTTCACAACCATTTGCTTATGTCACCAACCCATTTCATTCTCCTTATGTCTCCTCAGCCCAACCTATCTCCTCTATTCAAATTCAGTCAACAACAGCTAAAAGTTCAGCCATATAAAGGAATAACCAATAATTTAACAAACTAACAAATTACTAGTTCTTTTTAGCGATTTAAATTCAGGATTCCCATACATTCTATATGTAATCACATAGTTTCCATATGATTCACTTTGCTTCAAATAATCAGAACTCATAACATTACTAATATAATACCAATATTAGTTGGTAAAAAAAACTACTACAAACCAGGTTACACATTCTTAACTAAATTTACTTATCCTACTACTGATTAGTTCCAAAAACACACAATAAATAATACAAGTAGTTTGAATTACCTTGATACTTAGATAACTTCTGTAGTATTGCAAAATTGGATAACTGGTTCAGCCTGAAAGAAAGCCACTTCATTGCCGCGACATTATGAAACCATGGCCTTGAGTAGTTGTCAATGAGGCAGAGGTTTGTTTTAGTGAAGCGGTCTTTTTGGCCAAAAGCACGGATTGTTGCTGCTCCTGATAGTGACTCTGTAAAGTGGTGTAGGATTGGAGCTATTTGTATCCCTGATAAGCGAGCCAATTCTCTTGCAGTTGGTGTATAATATTGCTGCCATCATTAACAAATATTAGATCAAGATTACAAAATGATAACACTTGCACACGTGTGAGTAGCATTTCCGTTGGTTCATGGACTTGGCAGTAAGTTTGTTTCTGAAAACTCAAAAAATTAATATCCTTATCCTCTATATAAGTCTTATCTTATTGATATTGTCCTTGAGTCTTTTTTTTCAAGATGAACTATAAAGTTCAAGTGCTTTTGATACCAGAAGCAAATCGTGTTGTTTGGAAATGTGTAATCAGTTTTGATAATAAAGACTGGAGGTAAAGGAGATGTCTTACTTGGTACCAGATGCAAATGGCTGTTACTGGAATGAAGATGATGAATACTTCCCAAGCCACCTGTGACATTACTGCAATGGTCCCAAGAATCTGGATTGTTGAGAAAACACACCAACCTACTTTAAAAACTAATAATAAAAAAAAACAAAAGTTGGACCTGAACAACCAAAATCTTTCAATCACCCATCTTCAACATATGTATGTATATTATGACATCTCATAATAGAACGCATTTAACATAAACCAATTCATCTGGTGTACCAACAGTTATAGGATTCTAATTTGTCCAACCAGCTTGCCTTGATACCCACCAAGGTACAATCGGACTTCTTTTAGTAATATCAATGTCCTCATGATTCATTCCAAATATTGCCAAAAAAAGTCATCACAAATTGCACCGGCTCAAAACTATGATAGCACAGCCATTACATCAGATGCCCGTAGAGCTATGTATTCTGAACCATCGGTGCCTTTGAAGTCATTCCCTGTATACTTGGAGTACATTACAGTATTTCCTGGGGGAAAAGTTGGTGGTTTTCTCTTCCCTTCCTCGTCTAGAGGACCAGGCCCAACAACAATCACTTGTCATTTCCACAAACCTCTAGTGAGCAAAATAAATTCAGAAAATTACTCATTGTGCCACAGCATGCAAAGCTAAACAAACCTTAACCAGAGCACGCATATATATTTCTTACCGTTCCAATTCAAAAGAAATTGTTCAGCTTACAATCATACATAAAAGTTGAGCTGGATTGGAGTGGGTGAATTACTAACCATTCCAATGGAGGGTTTTTCCTTGTTTGTTTCAGTTAGCAACAAACCTCCAGATGTTTTTTCCTCAGCTTTAGCAACCTGTTTTCATATTTCAAAAAAGCATTCTATAATCATGTTTTCTCCAGATAGGATCAATAGTAATCATCTAAGCAGAGGATTTATTGCCAGCCTACATAAATTAATGGTCCATTTGACGTTCGGGGAAAGTATGTAATGACTCGGTGCAAGATCATACCTAGAAGACCACCAATAACACCAATAACTGACATTGGCATCAACTCCACAAATGAGTAGTCCTCTTGACCACTAGACAGAAAAATAAATGTTAGAAAGCCAGTAAAGGACTAAGATTAATATTAAATAGGAGATCCATATAAAGTTAAGATAAGCCAACACAGGCCTAAGATAAATATTAAATAGGAGATCCAGATAAAGTTAAGATACTAACTCTGAGACATCCCATATTATGAAGCCTCCAGAGCCAAAAATTCCACATTTTCCACTCTTACACCATCCCATTGCAGTACGAACCACAACAGCCACAATAATAGAAGTGAAAAAGACACGCCATATAAGTAGACACCTCCTATAGGCTATAGCCGAACCAAAAATAGCATCAGAGATTCATAGTACAGTTTCGACCGAGAATTAATGGACAATCGCATCACCTTCAGATTTTGGAGGTTAAATAACAAACTTACCGATTAATTTCGACAACTTGTTGTCAATTTTCTGTATTTTGCTACTAGGGTTCTAGTAGTTTGCCCAAATCGCACTGTAGCATATTACCTTTATTAGCCCAGTTCGCCCAAATGGCACTGTAGCAGTTCGCCCAAATGGCATTGTAGCCTAACCCCTTTGTTCGCCCAAATCGCAGAATGGCACTGTAGAGTTCGCCCAAATCGCACTATAAGCGTAAGCGTAATGTAATTGTTTGTCACTGAAGCAGTTCGCCCAAATCGCGCTGTAAGCTTAAGCGTATTACCTCTGAAGCATAACTCCTTTATCCGCCCAAATCGCAGAGTGTAACCCCTTTGTTCACCAAATCGCAGGGTAAGCTTAAGCGTATTACCCCTTTGTCCGCCCAAATCGCAGAGTGTAACCCCTTTCTTCGCCAAATCGCAGGGTAAGCTTAAGCGTATTACCTTTGTTCAGTAAGTTTTACCTTTGTTGGCCAACAGAAGTGGCGTATATGCCACTTTATATTTCATAGTAGCAAATACTACCTCCGTCCTATAGTTATAGGCTGATTTCTTTTGTACATACTTTAAGAAAAATAGTTAAATGATAATTTTTAACATAAAATTTTCACATATACCCCTTAATATAGAATTAATAAATAAGTTAATTATTCCTTACTTATCACACTGGAACTATCAACTTCATTGATTGACGTGTATTGACCATTAAAATCCATAACGATAAAAATAATGACATTGAATGTTGTTTCTTCAAAAAAAGAGTAATGGTTGAATATTTATTATAAGGGCATAAAAGTAAAACAATGAACCAACTAAATTTTATAAATACTAAGTAGCTTTATATATTGGGACATCTCAAAATGAAAAATCATTATATAAGCTATGGGACGGAGGAGTACATGTTATGGATCATTCTCCCATATATATATATATATATATATATATATATATATATATATATATATATATATATACCCGTTTCTAAGACAATGATATGATGAGATTTATCCCAAATTTTTGACCGGTCACGATAATTTATTAGAATGAGCGAGAAATTCAAAATCATTTGTATTTTATTAGATATATATATATATATATATATATATATATTCATCTTAAATCTCCGTATTAAACTAAATATATATAAAATAACTAAAAGGCGTAAAATGAAGAAAGCAGATTGAAAGGCTCGATTCGACTTCATTTCGATTAAAAGTTCGATTCGAGCTCGAATTAAAAATATAAATGAGTCAAATATGAGCACATTTTAAAGTTCGATAAATTACTCGAACCTTCTCAAATTATAATTTTCTAATTATACTCGGATCATATTCGTTGAAAAAGTTCAAACTGTTCAGGCTCGATTCTAATCGTGTTCGAGCTTAAGTAGCTAAATGAGCCTCAATCAAACCTTATTTTATACTCGATAAATTTTGTGAACCAAATCTGAGCAATTCAATACTCGGATCGACTCAGTTCGTTTACACCTTAAAAATAACTATGAATATTTTAATATATATATATATATATATCTAAATATTCATATAAATATTTATAAACAAATATTCATATAAATTTATCTTTAAAATTTATAAACAAATATTTATTTATAAATATTTCATCTAAAATTTATAAAATTCAGATATGAATATTTTTTATAAATATTTATATGAATATTTAGAGATAAATTTATAAATATTTATATGAATATTTGTTTACATATATATATATATATATATATATATATTCATAGTTACTTTATATATATTTAGTTTAATGTTGAGATTTGTTTAGTATTTTATTTAGTTTAACAAGAAATTTTGAAAAAAATATGTATGTGTGTGTGTGTGTGTATATATATATATATATATATATATATATATATGGTAGTAAAATTTATCTATTACATAAAAAATATAGCACATGAAGCATGACAAAAATTTAATAATGACTTATAAGTAAAAAAAAAGTCAAAATTTAAGTTATTGTCAAACACTAAATAATAACAAATGACTTATAACTTAGTTTGACCAACTTATAAGTCATTGCCAAACACCCTCTGATTCAAGATATAATGAGAAATTAATATTTGATCATAAAAAAAAATTATAAGTCAAGAAAAAGGAGAATTTGAAAAAGGGGAGTTAAAAAAGAACTTACACACCATTGATGCAACTTAATTGGTCTATGTCGGAACCATTGGCGCGACTTAATCAGTGCAGTTTGGTCGATTTTTGGTGCAATTTCGAAAGCGATTTCGATTCCTTGACCATCCCTTGTCAAAAAGTATATATGTAAAATAACGAGTTACAAGAAAGATTCATACAAATTATTTTAGAAATTAATTATATTTTTTTTCAAAATTATAAGTGTGCGAATATGATCATTATAAACTACATCCAATTAACTACAAACTTTAATTTTTGTAAATTAGAAAATATATCTATATGATGAATATTTTAATTTCAAAAATTATAACTTTAAAAAAAATATAAAACTGGGCATTTATTTTGAGGCGGACGAAGTGAAACATTTCACAGTATAAAATTGTGTCCAAATAAAAAAAAATTTAAATGAAAAATGATGCGTTTTGGGGGAAAAAAATTATGACGATATTATGTACTTTGTCACTAAATATAAGAATTTATGACAAACTATTTTTGTCACTTATCCACTCATCTAATTAGTGACGCACTATTATCTCGTCATATAAAATTGATATTTATGACAATTCCCCGACCAATCAAATATTTTATAACTTGCATACTTTGCAAAATTTATAAATATTATCCACAACTATAACATTATATCAAATTCACACCATAATATTAAAAAAAATATTTTGAGAAATTTAAATCTTTATTCAAAAAATTTGGGGTCTCACACATTTATTACGGGCCAAGGATATTTGTTAGTATCACATCAATGATATTTGTGACGCCCCCAAAATAGGTATACATCACCTATTCTAAGTCGTCAAATACATGGTACAGAATACAATTACAACTTAATTATACAACTGTCGTGTAAAGTACGACAAAACATAAGCTGTGGGTTTTAATACAAATATTGTCGTCTAGATAATATTCAAACTCAAATTCAATATTATTGCATTTATTTTCCACTATTTCACTGAATAGTGAGGACTACTAATGCTATCATCTGGTCCGTCACTCCGTTCCCCGACTAGTCCCTGCTACATTTTCATTTCCTGAAGAGAACAATGAAAGTAAAAGGGTGAGCTCAACTAGCCCAGTAAAAAATATTATGACTAAGATAATGCAAAATAAATTATCGTTATCCTTCAACAGTGTTAAACTGATACAATATAACAACCATCAAGTTTAACAGCAGCGGAACAAGCAATCCATTAAAAAAGTCAAGTAGAGAATAAAATCTACTATCTTTTATGATTTAGAAGGTTTTTCATCACTTTTATCGCTGGGACTCAGCTTAATAAATAATCCACATCGTCGAATCACCCTTGCACTATGGCCAAGGATATTCTTTAGTATCACGACCACAATTATCCATGCACTACGGGCCAAGAATATTTGTGTAATCAATAATGGTCATGATCATGCCAACAACTGTCCATCAATGCACTACGGGCCAATGAGTACTTTTACCACATCATTTGTAACATTACGGTCATGATTATACCGAATAATCCCTGGTCATAATCATACCAAGTCCATCTATAGCTTGTTTTCAATCTTCGCCGGGTCAACAGATACTCCATGTTTTGACACCACGTGCCCAAGGAATGCTACTTCCTCAAGCGTAACTCGCGATTTCTTCAACTTAGCATATAGCTTGTTTTCACGAAGCCTTTGGAGTACCAAACTTCAAATGGTGCTCATGATCTTCTACTTTTGAAATATATGAGGATGTCATCAATAAAGACAACAACGAATTTATCCAAATATTCTTTGAATACTCGATTCATCATATCCATGAAAGTCAGTAGGAGCATTAGTCAATCCAAAAGACATGACTAGAATTCATAATGCCCGCATCGAGTTCTAAAGGCGTCTTTGGAATATCCTCGATTCTAATCTTCGGATTGATGATATCCGTAAGCGAAGATCGATTTTTGAAAAGAATTGTGCTCCTTGAATCGGTCAAACAAGTCATCAATACGAGGGTAGGATACCTATTCTCGATAAAGTGACATGGTTCAATTCTCGATAGTCAATACAAAGTCGCATACTCCCGTCTTTCTTCTTTATAAATAAAACAGAGCACCCCAAGGAGATGTACTAGGCGAATGAAACCAATGTCCAACAACTCCTCGTAGTTGGACCTTTAACTCCACGAAGTTCAATAGAGCCATTCGATATGGGGTTTTAGAAATGGGCTTTTGTAACAGGTTTAAGATCAATAAAGAATTCAACTTCACGTTCTGGGGGTAGACCGGGAAGTTCTTCAGGAAATACGTCAGGAAAGTCAATAACAACAGGAATATTATTCAAATTTGACGTGTCCTTATTCAAATCCACAACATGGGCTAAGAAAGCTTAACATTCGTTTTTCAATAAACGAATAGCTTTATGATTAGATATGACTGTGATTGATTTTAATGGTTTAGTTGCTTGAATTCGTACAACAGGTTGTTTAGGAATATGAAAGCTAACAACCTTACGAAAACAATCAATTTTGGCATGATGAGTAGTTAACCAATCAATCCCTAAAATCACATCAAAAGCAAGTATCTTTAAAGAGATAAAGTTCAAGGTAAGATAAAGGTGCCAACTTGGATTAGACAAGATTTATAAGCAATGGATGTGATGAAAGTTTCTCTAACAGAGTTTCCACAGATAGGTCAAAGTCTAATTTTTTTGAGTCAAATTTAAATGTTGAGCACAAGTAGAGAGATAAATGAATGGGTAAAGACAGATATCTAGTAAAGTATAAACTTTACAAGAATTTATAAATAGCTTACCGTAATCACCTCGTTTGGGTTCCGCGATTTGACTAGTCACAACAAACGCTCTTCCGGGAACCATTGACTTTGACTTTTCGGGGATGATCTTTTGAGTCACCGAATCCCTCTTTGAACTAGGTTTTCGCCAAATGCAATCTCGAAGCGATATGTCCTTCCTTTCCATAATTATAGTATACCGAACGTTGTTGTAGGCGGTTTGGACCGATATGTCCCTCTTCCGCATTTATAGCATATGACTAGTGGTCGTTCTCCTCCCTTGGAACCGATTCTTCTTGCACCTTTATCGTCTTCACATGGTCGTTGTTGAATCTTCTCTTTTAAAATCTCCTCCCGACTCGCTTCTTCTATTTTCATGGCCATGATTACCACCCGAGTGGTTACCATTTTTGTCCGCCTTTTCTTTCTCCTTTGGTTATTGTTGTTTTGTTGTTCGCTATCTCCCGGTATGATCCTCGATTGTGGTACCTCGGTTGACCGTACTCGTTATCTCATTTCTAACAATTGAGCCCTATTAACAACATCTCGAATAAAGAGAAAATTTATGAGAGATGAGATCTTGACGATATCTTCGGGTTTCAAACCTCTCGTGAAACATCCGCGTCATCGTTCCTCATTCTCCACCAAATGAGGTGCAAACACGGATAACTCGCAAACTTCGCCTCAGATCGAGACACCGCGTGTTGTTTACTGCTCAGCCTAATAAACTCCACTTCCTTCATATGACGAACACTTTCGTGAAAGTATTTGTCATTAAATAGTTCTCAAACGTCTCCCAAGACATCTTTGAACGCATTTGGATGGGTACGCTTCATGATTCCCACCATGAGAGTGCGCCCGCCACGAAACATAAAGGTGGCGAATGGAACCTTCGTTCTCCGTGCATCCCAAGACATCGAATATCTTGGTAATTTGCTTGACCCATGTTTCCGCCATGATCGGATCTCGCTTTCCCTTAAATTCGGTGGTCCCAACTCTTTGAATCGCTTGTTGTGACAACCCGTGAATTGCTATCATTTCTCCTCGTATTTTGAACACGAGTCTCCTCGCGTCGATTTTGCATGAATCGCAAAAAGCTTCTAAACATCCCTCGTTCATCATCGCTCGCCGGTGGTGTTGTTCACATGAGGAACATTACCACTGTTGCACGTTCTCCTCGTTGGTGAGTACATGCGCCTCCACGGTCTCATTTCCTTTGTTAATATTCTCGATTCGACATTCTCAAATCTTCGTCATAAAACAAGGGTTAATTAAGCAAATCAATATATCACATAATATCCTTATATACTGACCAACAAACAAATAAGCTTAGGTAGGACACACTAGCAAAGGATTTACTCGTCTCTCCCCTCCTAGTTCTATTCCCCGATCTCTGCCAGAGATCATATCCCTAAGCTCTGATACCAACTGTGACACCCCCAAAATAGGTATACATCACCCATTACGAGTTGTCAATACATGGCATGCGAAACAACTACAACTTTATTATTACAACAAGAAAAGCGTGAGTTTGAATACAAATATTATCTTCTAGACAATATCTATACCCAAATAAATCCTCATCACATTTATTGATACATTATTTTACAAAAATGGTGTGGACTACTAAACAACTTTCTCTATAACCATCATTCCATACCCCGACTCTTACTCGCTACATTCTCGCCTCATGAGAAGAAAAATAGAACAAAAAGGAAAAGGGTGAGCTCGACTAGCCCAGTAAAGAATATTATGACTAAGATAATATACAACAAAATTATCGTTAGTCTTCAACAAGGAAAAATATAATAGAATACAATAAACAACAAGTTTTAAATCAATATTCGCAGCGGAAAATATTAATTCATAGAAGAGTTACGTAGAGGATGAAATCTACTAATATCTATGAATTTAATAAATCCATCATCAATATTTTTATCCTGTAACATCAATCAATATATATACGGAATCATATATTCATCCTTGCACTATTCTGGGCCAAGGACATCCACCGATTGGTCAGTGTTCATCTAAACACTTGTTCATCTTTCGCACTACGGGCCAAAGATATTCATCAAAATCATTCATCTTTGCACTATGGGCCAAAGATATTCATCGAAATCATTCATCTTTGCACTATGAGGCCAAAGATATTCCATAATATCATCATTTAAGACCGAGGATGATGAAAATATTTTTAAAAAACGAATCCAAAGTGAAACAAAATGACAAGGATTAAGGATTAAGGATTCGTACTTTTGTTTTATCCACGCCCAAAAAATACCTCAAAAATAATCATAGTGGTGTAAAATTCAAGAATGATCAAAACATAGATACAATCAAAGCTAGTATCCGTAATAGATATTTTGGACTTAAAAGAAAATTTTCATTTTTAGATGAATCGTGTCGATTCGTGAATAGTGTCAGTATACGTGAATAGTCGTGAGTACGTGAATAGTAACCCGACACTAAAAGTTCCAAATTTGATTAAAAACTTCAGATCAATATTTCAAAGATAATGATATTGAAAAAATAATATCATTACTTAAAAAAATAATATCCCTTACCTCGGAAAAGACAAAGATTTAACTGGAATAATCGGATATAGGTTATAACTTGAACTTGCACCAGATAGCAATACTCAAAGTATACTCAAAATACTCACAAGAATACGCTCGATAATATAGAGAGAGAAAACTTCAGCCGGTGTAATTTTCAATTCTAACCTAAGCACCCTATTTATAGGAAAATGCTTTAGAATACCAAAGCGTAAAATTTAATATAATAATATTATATATATTACAATTTCCTACGCACACTTTGAATCATCTGAATTCAGCCACTTGCATGTGTTTAATGAGGCTAATCAACACAAAAAAAACGTTTTTCCTATTTTAAATATTTTAAACTTCCAAAGATCAATTATTTCGGCTTCTTGAACTTTAATAATTCATAATAAATAGCTCTTTGTTGAAAAAAAATCGAATCTCATGAGTTTTTATAGGCAATTCAATTTCTACAACTTTGCAGAATAAAGTTTTTCCAAATTCCCAACAGAAAATGACCGAAATCCATAAGCGAAGCGATTTTTCAAAGTTATAATCAAATTTTTACCAATAAATGGGTCCATGTACATGTTTAATATGTTTTAAACATTTATTGCAACAAAAATACTCTTTCTCTTCAGATACTCAGATATCACACATTCATTGTAAAAACATCACCATTGTTATATTATTAAAAATATAATAATATATTTAAATGAATTATTTTATCGAGTAAAAAGATAAAATTTTAATTTTTAACAATTGTCACATTTAAAACTTTCTCCATCTATATCCATATAAAATCAATACTTTCCTCATCATATGAATCAATAATTAATTATTCACAAATAATATTACGTAATTACAATATTGACAACAGCATAGCTTCAAGGAAGAGGGCTTTCAATAAGAATTTCTCCTTACTGGCGCGCAATTAGGTGACCAAACCTCTCCTTAGACAAAACTTTCTAGACATTGCCAATAATGTTATCTAATAATATTATTCAGATAATATGAATTATTGCTTCGATAATGAAAAAAATAACGTGTAATGACAATTATCAAACAACAAAGAATATTAAATATCAACGCAAAGAATTATTGAATCAATAAAATAAAAATATCGAATAAAGAATTATCGTAACCATTATTGAGTAGTGTCTCTTCACGTAAGAATCAATAATTGGTGCAATACCGGTGTCTTCATCAAGCAACAACGCCAGACATCGTGTTTTAACCAACGGGTATTCCAACAAAGGTAAACGGTAATAACTACGCCGTTATTTTTAAATAACTTATTTTTTTGTCTTTTCTTCCTCCAATCGCCAGTTATGGGGCCCCACATATGGTGCGTCGTCGCATCGAATATTCCCGACGAAAGATTTAATATTCCACGCACCAAACGAATATTCCCAAACAATAATGAATATTTTATAACTATTTGCTTATTTTGAAATACTTGCGATTTTACCCATAACTATCCACATTAATCAAATCAACCCTTACTATTTCAAAATAATAAATAGAGGAAATTTCATTTTATTAATAAAAAGTCTGGGGTCTTACAACCTCCCTCCCTATGAAATTTCGTCCTCGAAATTGACGACGTACACGGTGTGTTTCAAAAGATGAGGATACCCTCGTTTTCATTTCCGTTTCCAACTCCCGTGTCATTTCTTCTATAGCATGGTTTCTCCACAAGACTTTAACTTGTGGTACAACCTTCGTGCGTAGGACATACTCCTTTCTATCCAAGATCTTGACAGGTACCTCCTCATACGTTAAGTCTTCGGCTATCTCATCCGGTTCTAACTCAATAACGTGGTTCGGGTCTTTCACATATTTACGAAGTACAGATATGTGAAACACATTATGAACACGAGACATACTCGAAGGTAACGCGAGTCTATAGGCTACATTACCTACTCGGTCAAGAATTTGAAATGGACCAATAAATCATGGATTGAGCTTTCCTCTCTTTTCGAATCTTATAACTCCCTTCCATGAGGCAACACGCAACAATACATGATCTCCTATACTAAATTCCACGTCCTTTCGATGAAGATCCGCATAACTATTTTGTCGATCTTGTGCCGTTTGTATACGTTGTCGAATCATTTGGATCTTTTCAGTAGTCATACGTAGTAACTCGGGTCCCAACAATGTTGCTTCACCCACCTCATCCCAACATATTAGAGAGCGACACTTTCGTCCATATAATGCTTCAAATGGAGCCACACCTATACTTGCCTGATAACTGTTGTTGTAGGAGAATTCCACCAATGGTAAATACTTATCCCAACCGCCTTGAAATCTAGGACACGTAGTCTTAATAAATCTTCAAGAGTTTGAATAGTCTCTCTCGATTGTCCGTCTGCTTTGAGGATGGTATGCCGAATCGAATCTTAAATCCGTGCCCATAGCTTTTTGCAAGCTAACCCAAAATCTTGAAGTGAATCTTGGGTCACGATCCAAACTATGGATACCTGGCATGCCATGCAATCTCACAATCTCATTTACGTACATTTGAGCAAGACGTTCAAGGAATAAGTCTCCCGTATCGGTAAGAAATGAGCAGACTTGGTTAATCTATCAACAATAACCCAAATAACATTGATGCCTTGAGAAACCGTAGGAAGACCCGTGAATTGAAATCCATAGTAATGTGTTCCCACTTCCATTTCGGAATCTCAAGTGGTTGCAACGGACCCTTTGGCACTTGATGCTCCGCCTTTACACGTTGACAAGTTAAACACGTTGAGATAAACTTTGCAATCTCTCACTTCATATTGCTCCACCAAAATGTATGTCGAAGATCACGATACATTTTGGTACTTCCAGGATGAATTGCAAATGGTGTATTGTGTGCCTCCATCATGATCTTGTACTTCAAATCGTAATCGTTAGAACACAAAGTCCAGGAGGACTTGAAGTATTCCTTCTTCATCAATTCTCGCTCCTTAGGAATAGACCTTCTTGTACTTTCTTCTTCATACGATCATCGACTCCGCCTCGGTGGCTTGAACAACCTTAATTTTTTCTATTAAAGTTGGCTCTCTGTCGTATATTTGACATCATCGCACTCGTTCCTCGTGATATGATCTTTTACTCAACGTCACACCTACCACGTTCGCTTTTTCGGGATGGTATTGAATAGTGTGATCGTAGTCTTTCAATAGCTCGAGCCAACGTCAGCCAGATGTTAAGTTCTTTTGAGTGAAGAAATATTTAAGGCTTTTATGGTCCGAATATATCTCCACTTTCTCCCCATATAGATAGTGCCTCCAGATCTTTAGCAATGAAAACGATCGGCCGCTAACTCTAGATCATGAGTAGGATAATTCCTCTCATATTCTTTAAGTTGTCGCGAGGCATAGGCTATGACTTTCCCACGTTGCATGAGAACACATCCTAACCCTTTGCTCAAGCATCTTTCTGAGATAACAAATCCATCCGAACCAGATGGTATTGTTAGAACAGTCTTAGAAATAAGTCTCCTTTTAAGCTCTTGGAAACTCTTTCGCATTCTTCGCTCCAAACGAATTTTGTATCCTTCCGAGTTAGTTGGGTTAATGGAGTAGCGATTCGAGAAAACCCTTCCACTAATCTCCGATAATAACCATTAAGCCAAAAAGCTACGACTTGACCACCGACTTTGTTGTCTCCTAACTTTGTATTGCTTCAATCTTCGTCATGGTCAACAGATACTCCATGTTTGACACCACGTGCCCAAGGAATGCTACTTCCTCAAGCCGAACTCGCATTTCTTCAACTTAGCATATAGCTTGTTTTCACGAAGCCTTTGGAGTACCAAACTTCAAATGGTGCTCATGATCTTCACGGCTTTTGGAATATATGAGGATGTCATCAATAAAGACAACAACGAATTTATCCAAATATTCTTTGAATACTCGATTCATCATATCCATGAAAGCCAGCAGGAGCATTAGTCAATCCAAAAGACATGACTAGGAATTCATAATGCCGTCATCTTAGTTCTAAAGGCGTCTTTGGAATATCCTCGATTCTAATCTTCAAATTGATGATATCCGTAAGCTAAGATTAATTTTTTGAAAAGAATTGTGCTCCTTGAATGTTGGTCAAACAAGTCATCAATACGAGGTAGAGGATACCTATTCTTGATAGTGATATGGTTCAATTCTCGATAGTCAATACAAAGTCGCATACTCCCGCTCTTTCTTCTTTATAAATAAAACAGAGCACCCCCAAGGAGATGTACTAGGGGCGAATGAAACCAATGTCCAACAACTCTGTAGTTGGACCTTTAACTCTGAAGTTCAATAGAGCCATTCGATATGGGGTTTTAGAAATGGGCTTTATAATAAAGTTCAAGATCAATAAAAAATTCAACTTCACATACGGGGGTAGTAAGGAAGTTCTTCAGGAAATACGTCAGGAAAGTCAATAACAACAGGAATATTATTCAAATTTGACGTGTCCTTATTCAAATCCACAACATGGGCTAAGAAAGCTTGACATCCGTTTTTCAATAAACGAATAGCTTTATGATTAGATATGATAGTGATTGATTTTAATGGTTTAGTTGCTTGAATTCGTACAACAGGTTGTTTAGGAATATGAAAGCTAACAACCTTACGAAAATAATCAATTTTGGCATGATGAGTAGTTAACCAATCAATCCTAAAATCACATCAAAAAGCAAGTATCTTTAAAGAGATAAGGTCAACGGTAAGATAAAGGTGCCAACTTGGATTAGACAAGATTTATAAACGAGTGGATGTGATGAAAGTTTCTCCTAACGGAGTTTCCACAGATAGTCAAAGTCTAATTTTTTTTGAGTCAAATTTAAACGTTGAGCACAAGTAGAGAGATAAATGAATGGGTAGACCGATATCTATTAAAGTATAAACTTCACAAGAATTTATAAATAGCTTACCCGTAATCACCTCGTTTTGATTCTCTCGATTTTGACGATCACAACAAACGCTCTTCCAGAACCGTTGACTTTGACTTTTCTCGGGGGCGGTCTTTTTGAGTCACGAAATCCTCTTTGAAATAGGTTTCGCTACCGTGCAATCTCGAGCGATATGTCCTTCATTTCCACAATTATAGTATACCTGGAACTGTTGTGGGCAGTTTGGACTGATATGTCCCTCTTTCCCGCATTTTATAAGATATGACCGGTGGTCGTTCTCCTCCTTGGAACCCGATTCTTCTTTGTAATCGTCGTCTTCACATGGTCGTTGTTGAATCTTCTCTTTTTAAAATCTTCTCATGACTCGCTTCTTCTATTTTCATGGCCATGATTACCACCAGAGTGGTTACCATTTTTGTCCGCCTTTTTCTTTCTCCACTGGTTATTGTTGTTTTGTTGACTGCTATCTCCGGTATGATCCTGATTGTGGTACCTCGGTTGACCGTACTCGTTATCTCGCTTTAACAATTGAGCCCTATTAACAACATCTAAATAAAGAGAAAATTTATGAGAGATGAGATATCGACGTATCACGGGTTTCAAACCTCTCGTAAACATCCGCGTCATACACGCTCCTCATTCTCCACCAAATGAGGTGCAAACACGGATAACTCTGCAAACTTCGTCTCTCGCTTCGAGACACCGTCATGTTGTTTCGCTCCGGTCTAATAAACTCCACTTCCTTCATATGATTGAACACTTTCGGGAAAGTATTTGTCATTAAATAGTTTTCAAACGTCTCCCCAAGACTTTGCCGAATAAGAAATTTGGATGGGTACGCCTACGTGATTCCCACCGATGAGTCCGCCTCGCCACGAAACATAAAGGTGGCGAATGGAACCTTCATTCCTCCGTGCATCCCAAGACATCGAATATCTTGGTAATTTGCTTGACCTATGTTTCCGCCATGATCGGATCTCGGCTTTCCCCTTAAATTCTGGTGGTCCCAACTCTTTGAATCGCTTGGTTTGTGACAACCCGCTAATTGCTATCATTTCTCCTCGTATTTTGAACACGAGTCTCCACAAATCTCGATTTTGCATGAATCGCAAAAAGCTTCTAAACATCCCTCGTTCATCATCGCTTTCGGTGGTGTTGTTCACGGGAGGAACATTACCACTTGTTGCACGTTCTCCTCGTTGGTGAGTAGACAGCGCTCCACTGGCCTCATTTCCATATTAATATTCTCAATCGACATTCTCAAATCTTGTCATAAAACAAGGGTTAATTAAGCAAATCAATATATCACATAATATCCTTATATCTCGACTCAACAAACAAATAAGCTTAGGTAGGACACACTAGCAAAGGATTTACTCGTCTCTCCCTCCTAGTTCTATTCCCGATCTCTGCTTTAGAGATCATATCCCTAAGCTCGATACCAACCTGTGACACCCCCAAAATAGGTATACATCACCCATTCTCGAAGTTGTCAATACATGGTACGTAAACAACTACAACTTTATTATTACAACAAGAAACCGTGAGTTTGAATACAAATATTATCTTCTAGACAATATCTATACCCAAATAAATCCTCATCACATTTATTGATACATTATTTTACAAAAATGGTGAGGACTACTAAACAACTTTCTCTATAACCATCATTCCATACCCACTCGCATTTCGCTTACATTCTCGCCTCCCGAGAAGAAAAAATAGAACAAAAAGGAAAAGGGTGAGCTCGACTAGCCCAAGAGAAGAATATTATGACTAAGATAATATACAACAAAATTATCGTTAGTCTTCAACAGGGAAAAATATAATAGAATACAATAGACAACAAGTTTTAAATCAATATTCGCAATGAAAATATTAATTCATGTAAGAGTTACGTAGAGGATGAAATCTACTAATATCTATGAATTTAACGATCCATCATCAATATTTTTATCCTCGTAACATCAATCAATATATATACGGAATCATATATTCATCCTGCACTCTGAGCCAAGGACATCCACTAGTTGGTCATGTTCATCTAAACACTGTTCATATATTTGCACCACGGGCCAAAGATATTCATCGAAATCATTCATTTTGCACCTTTGTGCCAAAGATATTCATCGAAATCATTCATCTTTGCACTCTGTGCCAAAGATATTCCATAATATCATCATTTAAGACCGAGGATGATGAAAAATATTTTAAAGAAAGCGAATCCGGTGAAACAAAATGACAAGGATTAAGGATTAAGGATTCGTACTTTTTATTTTATCCACGCCCAAAAAAAATACCTCAAAAATAATCATAGTGGTGTAAAATTCAAGAATGATCAAAACATGGATACAATCAAAACTAGTATCCGTAATAGATATTTTGGACTTAAAAGAAAAATTTTCATTTTTAGATGAATAGTGTAAATGATTCGTGAATAAAGATCAGATATCGTGAATAGTCGTATACGTGAATAGTAACCCTTACACTAAAAGTTCTAAATTTGATTAAAAACTTCAGATCAATATTTCAGCATAATGATATTGAAGAAATAATATCATTACGGAAAAAAAAATATCCCTTACCTCGAAAAGACAAAGATTTAACCTGGAATATTGGATATAAGTTATAACTTGAACTCAGACCAGATAAATAATACTCAAAGTATACTCAAAATACTCACAAGAATACGCCGATAATATAGAGAGAAAACTTCGAGTTTACGGTGTAATTTTCAAATCTAACCTAAGCACCCTATTTATAAGAAAATGCTTAGAACACCAAAGCAGAAAATTTAATATAACAATATTATATATATTACAATTTTCTACTCACACTTTGAATCATCCGAATTCACCACTTGCATGTGTTTAATGAGGCTAATCAACACAAAAAAAACGTTTTTCCTATTTTTTTTTTTAAATATTTTAAACTCTAAAATCAATTATTTTGGTTCTTTGGAACTTCAATAATTCATAATAAATAGCTCTTTTGTCAGAAAAATCGAATCTCGCGTGTCTTTATAGGAAATTCAATTCTCTACAACTTTGCAGAAGAAAGTTTTCTAAATTCCCAACAGAAAATGGCCGAAATCCATAAACGAGCGATTTTTCAGGCTATAATCAAATTTCAGTCAATAAATGGGTCCACAGACATGTTTAACATGTTTTAAACATTTATTGCAACAAAAATATTCTTTCTCTTCGTATACTCGTATATCACACATTCATTGTAAAAATATTACCATTATTATATTATTAAAAATATAATAATATATATTTAAATGAATTATTTTATCAGAAAAAGATAAAATTTTAATTTTCAACAATTGTCACATTTAAAAAATTTTCTCCATCTATATCCATATAAAATCAATATTTTCCTCATCATATGAATCAATAATTAATTATTCACAAATAATATTACTGTAATTACAATATTGACAACCTGCAGGTTCAGGAAAGAGGGCTTTCCAATAAGAATTTCTCCTTACTAAATACAAGCAATTAGGTGACCAAACCTCTCCTTAGACAAAACTTTCTAGACATTGCCAATAATGTTATCTAATAATATTATTCAGGATAATATGAATTATTGCTTCGATAATGAAAAAATTGTGTAATGACAATTATTGAAACAACAAAGAATATAAAATATCAACGCAAACAATTATTGAATCAATAAAATAAAATATTGAGCGGTAATTATCGTAACCATTATTGAGTAGTGCCTTCTACGTAAGAATCAATAATTGGTGCAATACCATCTTCTTGCGTGCAACAACGCAGACATCGTGTTTTAACCTAACGGGTATTCCAACAAAGTGTAAGCGGTAACAACTACTGTAGTTATTTTTAAACAACTTATTTTTGTTATTTTCTTCCTCCAATCGTTTTTCGTTATGGGGCCCACACATGGCTGCGTTGTCGCATTTAATATTCCTCGACAAATGCATTTAATATTCCACGACCAAACGAATATTCCCAAACTAATAATGAATATTTTATAACCATTTGTTTATTTTGAAATACTTGCGTATTTTACCCATAACTATCCACATTAATCATAATCAAATCAACCCTTACTATTTCAAAATAATAAATAGAGGAAATTTCATTTTATTAATAAAAAGTCGGGGTCTTACAACCTCCCCTCCTTATGAAATTTCGTCCCGAAAATCGACGTGACGTACACGTGTGTTTCAAAAGATGAGGATACCTCGCTTTCATTTCCGTTTTCAACTCCTAGGTCATTTCCTCTATAGAATGGTTTCTCCACAAGACTTTAACTGTTAAACCTTTTTTTTTAAAAACAAAATAAATTTTTTTAACTGTTTTTAACAAAAAAAATTAAACTGTTTTTAACAAAAAAAAATTTAGACTGTTATAAAAAAAAATTTAAACAAAATAAATTTGTTTAACTGTTTTTAACAAATTTTTTTAAATCTGTTAAATTTTTTTTTAAACAAAATAATTTTTTAACAATAAATTTTTTAAACAGCTTTTTAACAAAAAAAAAAATTTAAACATTTTTAACAAAAAATATTTAAACTATTTTTAACAAATTTTTTTTAAATCGTTATAAAAAAAATTTTAAAACAAAATTAATTGTTTTAATCATTTTTTTGCAAAAAAAAATTTAAACTGCTTTTTTAAAAAAAAATTGAATTTGTTATAATTAATTTTTTTAAATCTGTTATAAATTTTTTAAAACAAAATAAATTTTTTAAGCGCTTTTAGCAAAAAAAAAAAAAATTAAACTGCTTTTTAACAAAAATATTTTAAAAGCAATTTTTTTAACAAAAAAAATTTTAAATCTGTTATAAAAAAATTTAAACTGCTTTTTAACAAAAAAAAATTTAAACTGTTATAAACTTTTTTTTAATCTGTTATAAAAAATTTTTTAAAACAAAACAAATTTTTTTACTGCTTTTAGCAAATAAAATTTAGACTGTTATAAAAAAAAATTTAACTGTTATAAATTTTAGTTTGTTTTAAAAAAAAATTATTAAAAAAAGTTTAAATTTTTTTAAACTGTTACAATTTGCACCCCAAACTTTTGTTACCGTCTTAGCCAGTCACTTTTGACCGGTTAAGTGAAGAAAGTATGCGCTTTGTTATGTATAATGAAGTTTGGGTTGTACTTAGACACTTTTTTCGGTTTGGGGTGCAAAAGTCAACACCGGTGTAAAATTTGGGGTGCAAATTATCTTTTAGTCTTCTATTTATAATCTAATAAAACGAATAACTTTATAAAAGATTTTACTATGCAAACACTATGCAGGCACTATACAAACACTATGCATAATAAAATATAATATATTATAATTATTGTCTAATAAAACATATAACTTTATAAAAGTATTCTGTTTTATATAAAAAGATTTTACTATACAAAATACTATGCAGACACTATGCAACACTATGCATAATAGAATATAATATATTCTATTTATAGAATAACTTTATAAAAGTATTACATTTTTATATAAAAAGATTTTACGTATTATTACATTAATAATACCAACAAAACTGAGTGACTTATCACGTAAACATCAATAATTAATACCGTAGTGCTACTATGCAACCACGCCAGACATCGCATTTTTTAACACTGTGTGTTTCAACGAGTTAACGGTAAAACTTCCGCCGTTATTTTCATATATAAAGTATATTTTTGTCGTTTTTCAATCCGACAAAAATTCCGTTTCAGGGGGTCCACCAATGATTGTCTGGATTGCACGAATATTTTACGTTAAAATGAATATTCCCCGACTAATCTAATATTATATAACAACTTGCGACTTTTGCAAAATTTATAAATATTACCCACAACTATAACATTATATCAATTTCACTCCATAATATTCAAAAATAATATTTATAGAAAATTCATCTTTATTCAAAAGTTGGGGTTTTACAATCTCCCATTCTTATGAAATTTCGCCTCGAAATTAGGGTGCGACGACCGGTATATTGAAGAGGTAAGGATACCTTAATTTCATTTCAGATTCTAATTTCCAAGTCATTTCCTCAACATCGTGGTTTTTCATCAAAACTTTGACTTGAGGTATAACCTTGGAGCGTAGAATATGTTCTTTCTTATCCAAGATTTGAACAGGAACCTCTTCATACGTCAAATCTTCCGCTATTTTCGTTCGGTTCTAACTCAATAATGTGGTTCGAGTCTTCCACATATTTACGTAACATGGATATGTGAAAAACGTTATGAACACGAGACATACTTGGAGGTAAAATGAGTCTATAGGCCACAGTTCCTACTGGATCAAGGGTTAAAAATGGGCCGATAAATCGAGGATTGAGCTTTCCCCTCTTTCCAAATCTTGTAACTCCTTTCCATGGAGCAACACGTAACAACACATGATCTCCTATATCGAATTCCACATCCTTTCGATGAAGATCAGCATAACTTTTTTGTCGATCTTGTGAGGTTTTTATACGTTGTCGGATCGTTTGAATCTTTTTCGTAGTCATACGTACCAATTCCGGTCCCAACAACGTTGCTTCACCCACCTCATCCCATCTTACTGGAGAATGACACTTTCTTCCATACAACGCTTCGAATGGAGCCATGCCAATACTTGCTTGATAACTGTTGTTGTAGGAAAACTCCACCAATGATAAGAACTTGTCCCAACTTCCCTTGAAGTCAAGGACAAAGAGTCTTAATAGATCTTCAAGAGTTTGAATCGTCCTCTCCGAGTGCCCGTCCGTCTGAGGATGATATGCCGAGCTAAATCGTAAATCCGTGCCCATAGCTTTTTGCAAACTAACCCAAAATCTTGAAGTGAATCTTGGGTCTCGATCAGAAACTATGGATACTGGCATACCATGCAATCTTACAACCTCGTTTATGTACATACGAGCAAGACGTTCAAGTGTATAAGTTTCTCGTATCGGTAAGAAATGAGTAGACTTGGTCAATCTATCAACAATGACCCAAATCGCATCTATGCCTTGAGAAACTTTGGGAAGACCGGTAACGAAATCCATGGTATTGTGCTCCCATTTCCATTCTGGAATTTCAAGTGGTTGCAATGGACCTTTTGGTACTTGATTCTCCGCCTTGACTCGTTAACACGGTAGACACCTTGAGATAAACAGCGTTATCTTTCTCTTCATATTGCTCCACCAAAATGTATGACGAATATCATGATACATTTTGGTACTCCCAGGGTGGATTTCAAACGGTGTGTTATGCGTCTCCATCATGATTTTATACTTTAAATCAGGGTCGTTAGGAACACAAAGTCTGGAGTTGACTCGAAGTATTCCTTCTTCATCGATTCTTGCTTCCGGCATAGCACCTTCTTGCACTTTCTTCCTCATACGCATCAGCTCCAGGTCTGTAGCTTGAGCAGCTTTAACTTTATCAATTAAAGTCGGTTCTACTCATATATTCGTCATCATCACATGGGTCCCTGGATTCTTTAACTCTATCTCCATCCTTTGCAAGTCACACAAAATGGGCCTTTGCGTTGACAATATCGCATTCGCACTTGCATATGATCTTCTACTCAATGCGTCAGCTACCACGTTCGCTTTTCCAGGATGGTATTGGATGGTATGATCATAATCTTTCAATAGTTCAAGCCAACATCGTTGTCGCATGTTGAGTTCCTTTTGAGTGAAGAAATATTTGAGGCTTTTATGATCCGTAAAGATCTCAACTTTCTCCCCATACAAGTAATGCCTCCAAATTTTAAGTGTGAAAACAACAACTGCCAACTCTAGATCATGAGTAGGATAATTCCTCTCATATTCTTTGAGTTGTCTTGAGGCATAGGCTATGACTTTCCCATGTTGCATGAGAACACATCCTAACCCTTTGCCCAAGAATCATCATTGTAGATGACAAATCCTACGAGGCGGATGGTATTGCCGTAAGCAGGTGCTAAAATGAGTCTCCTCTTGAGTTCTTGAAAACTCTTCTCACATTCCTCGCTCCAACTGAATTTTGTATCTTTTCAAGTCAGCTGAGTTAATGGAGTAGCGATTCAAGAAAATCCTTCCATGAATCTCCGATAATAAATAGCTAAACCGAGAAAGTTACGTACTTCGGTCACTGATTTAAGTTGCTCCCAACTTTGAATAGCTTCAATCTTTGCTGGGTCAATAGATATTCCATGACTTGATACCACGTGCCCAAGGAATGCTACTTCCTCAAGCCAGAACTCGCATTTCTTCAACTTGGCATAAAGCTTATATTCACGAAGCTTTTGGAGTATCAGCCTCAAGTGTTGCTCATGATCTTCACGAGTTTTGGAATATATGAGGATGTCATCAATAAAGATTTTACTCACAAAGTGATCCAAATATTCCTTGAATACTCGGTTCATCATATCCATGAAGGTAGCAGGAGCATTAGTCAATCCAAAGGACATGACTAGGAATTCATAATGCCCGTACCGAGTTCTGAAAGCCGTCTTTGGAATGTCATCGGTTCTAATCTTCAATTGGTGATATCCGAGCGAAGATCAATCTTTGAAAAGAAGTTGGCTCCTTGCATTGTTGGTCAAACAGTCATCAATACGTGGCAATGGGTACCTATTTTTGATGGTGATTCAACTCCCGATAATCAATACAAAGTCGCGATACTCCCATCTTTCTTTTCTCGAGTAGAAACGAGGAGCACCCCAAGGAGAAGTACTAGGGACAGAATGAAACCGATGTCTAACAATTCTGTAGTTGGGTCTTTAACTCCTCGAAGTTCAATAGAGCCATTCGATATGAGGCTTTGGAAATAGGTTTTGTACCGGAGTTTAAGGTCGATACAAAATTTAATTTCACGCTCTGCTACGGGGTAGGCCAGAAGTTCTTGAGGGAATACGTCGGAAATTCATTAACAATAGAAATATCATTCAAAACTAACGTATTTTTGTTTAGATCCGTGACATGAGCTAAGAAAGCTTGACATCCGTTTTTCAATAAAGCGAATAGCTTTATGGCTTAAGATGACGATGATTGATTTTAATGGTTTGGTTGTTTTGAATTCGCATAATAGGTTGGTTAGGAATATGAAAGCTAACAACCTTACGAAAATAATCAATTTTTGCATGATGTGTAGTTAACCAATCAATCCCTAGAATCACATCAAATGCAAGTATTTTCAAAGAAATAAGATCGACGAGTAACGATGCGGTCTTGCCGATTTGAACTAAACAAGACTTAAAAAGCATGTTGAATGTAATGAAGGTTTCTCCCAACGGAGTTTCAACAGATAAGTCAAAATCTAATTTCTCCGGAGTCAAATTTAATCGTTGAGCGCAAGTAGGAGAAATAAAAGAATGGGTAGAACCGGTATCAAATAAGGTATAGCCTTCGCTAGAGTTTATGATAAGCTTACCCGTGATGACCTCGTTCGGGTTCCTTGCTTTCTGGGAGGTCACAACAAATGCTCTCCCTCACCACCGGCTTTGACTTTTCTGGGACGGCCTTTGGTGCCTCCATCCTAGCTGAACTTGTCTTCGGTGAACGACAAAATCGGGCTAGGTGACCTTCTCTTCCATAATTATAACAAGCTTTGGATGGCATCGCGCAGTTTGGACTGATATGTCCCTCCCCTCCGCATTTAAAGCATATAATAGGTTGTCGTTCTCCTTCCTTAACCACGGTTGCTGGTGTTGACGTCTTTCCATCATTGTTGAATCTCCTTTTCTTGAAATGTCCATTTTTATTGTCTTGGCCATGATTACCACCGAAGTGATTACCATTTCTGGCATATTGATTCTCTCCACGTTTGTTGTCACCGTTTGATGGTGATACCTTTGGTATTTTCATGTCCGCTTACCGCTTTCTCTTGGTTGCGTTGACTCGTTAAGCGGCTCCAATAATTGAGTCCTATTTACAATATCCGAGTACAAACACGCGGTTTTTGAGAAATAAGATATTGACGTATCTCCTGCTTTCAAACCTCTTAAAACATTCGCGTCATTCGCTCCTCATTATCGACCAAATGGGATGTAAACCGGGATAACTCGCAAATTTAGCATCATGATTACGACACCGGTCATATTGTTTTGTTCCAATTTGATAAACTCCACTTCTTTCATGTGACGAATACTCTCGGGAAAGTACTTGTCGTTGAATAGCTCTTGGAACTTCTCCCAAGACATCTTGAGTGCGTTAGTTAAAGTGGACGCTTTTCTGATTCCCACCAGTAATCTGCCTCTTAAAGCAACATGAAGGTGGCGAAGGGAACCTTTTGCTCCTCAGAGCATCCCAAGACATCAAATATCTTGGTGATCTGCTTTATCCATGCTTCCGCCTTAAGTGGTTTTGGCTCTCCAATAAACTCCGATGGTCCCAGCTCCTTGAACTGTTTAACAGTGACCGTCCGAGAGATTCCAGTGTTTCCACCTACATTTGGGACAGGAGCCGCTCTCGCCTGATGTTGCATGAATTGCATAAAGCCTCTGAATAATCCATCATTCATCCTTTTGGTCAGTGTTGTTGTTTGCATGAGGATTGTCGCCTTCCTGATGCACATTCTCCTAATTATTGATATGTGGAGACTCAACGGTCTCCTGTGCTCCATTGCTATTCTCAACATTCTCGGATGTCATTTTCAGATACTGCCACAAAACAAGGGTTAGTTGACATGTAACATATTATCTCTAAACTCGACCAACCAATTTAAATACAAAATAAATTTAAGTAGGTCATACTTAGCGAAAAGAATTCCTCGTCTCTCCCTCCTAGTTCTAGTCTCACATCTTAGCCAAGGATCATATCCCTAAGCTTTGATACTAACCGTGGCGCCCCAAAATTAGGTATACATCACCCATCTTGAGTCACCGGATACATGGTGCGTAATTCAAATACAACTTAATAATACAAGCTATAGGTGTACAATACGACAAAACATAAAGCTGTGAGTTTGAATACAAATATTGTCTACTAGAGAGTATACAAACTCAAAAGGAGTCCTCATTATAATTATTATCACACTATTTCACGAGAATAGTGAGGACTACTAATGCACCATCTAGGACCATCACTCGCGTTCCACGACTGCTTTCGGTATATTCTCATTTCACGAAGAGAACGGTGAAAGAAAGGGTGAGCTCAACTAGCCTAGTAAGAAATATTATGACTAAGATAATGCAGAATAAATTATCATTAGCCTTAAAAAAGTTATGTTAAACCGATACAATATAACAAACATCAAGTTTAAGCTGCCGGTGAACAAGCAATCCATTAAAAAGAGTCAAGTAGAGAATAAAATCTACTATCTTTTATGATTTAAAAGGTTTTCATCACTTTTATCATTTGGGACTCAAATTTTAATAAATAATCTACATCATCGAATCACCCATGCACTACTGACCAAGGATATTCTTTACTATCACGATCACAATTATCCATGCACTACGGGCCAAGAATATTTGTGTATTCATTAATGGTCATGATCATGCCAACAGCATCCATCAATGCACTACGGCCAATGAGGACTTTTACCACATCATTTGTAACATTACGGTCATGATTACACCGAATAATCCTCGGTCATAATCATACATGCATGCGGTGCTTCAGCGTAGAAAAGTTATTCCAACAGAATACTAAATAACGGAACGGTCGGCGTAAATTCGCGATCGACGGGATGTTCAAATGAATAATAAAGAATGGAATAACAACATAAATCACCATGCATGCAGACTTGTGATAACAAGGTTATTCTAACGAGAATACTAATAAGGCGGAATCGGTCCCGCAGTAAAACGCATGCATGTGATATTCCAACGGGATAATAATAAAGCGGAACCCGGTCCGGCGTAAAAGCGCATGCATGGGATATTCCAATGTAATAATAAAGGCAGAATAATAGAAGAATGTCACCAAGTATAGGTAGCAGCGTGATACAAGTTATTCCAATGAATAATAAAGAATGGAATAACATAAGTTCTCTTCATGAATACAAAAGAATAACACCCCTTATGAGTACAACAAATAATATTCCCTACCTTAAGAAGAAGAGTCTTGAATATATAAGTAGGAAGTAAAGTAGCGAGATATTTCTTTCTTTCTCTCTATAGTTTATCTCTCTAGAGTTTCAAATTGAATTCGTAAAGAAAATAATGAAGGAATGAGCTTTATTTATAGAAAAATGGATCGATAGTAACTAACTCATGAGCGGTCCAGATTGATTTACTTTAATCTGATGGTCCATATTTAAAGCAAAATCTTTTAAATAAAATATAATATATTCTATTTATAATCTAATAAAATGAATAACTTTATAAAAGATTTTACTACGCAAACACTATGCAGGCACTATACAAACACTATGCATAATAAAATATAATATATTCTAATTATTGTCTAATAAAACAGATAACTTTATAAAAATATTCATTTTTTATATAAAAAGATTTTACTATGCAAAAACACTATGTATAATAGAATATAATATATTCTATTTATAGAATAACTTTATAAAAGTATTCTGTTTTATATAAAAAGATTTTCTGTATTATTACATTAATAATACCAACAAAATTGAGTGACTTATCACGTAAGCGCATCAATAATTAATATCGTGGGCTACTATGCAACCACGCGTTACTTTACTTTTAACACCGGATGTTTCAACAGTTAATGGTAAAACTTCCGCTGTTATTTTCATATATAAAGTATTTTTGTCGTTTTCTAAATTCGACAATAATTCCGTTAATAGGGTCCACCAATGATTGTCTTAGTTAATCACGAATATTTTCGTTAAAGCGAATATTCCCCGACCAATCAAATATTATATAACAACTTGCGTACTTTGCAAAATTTATAAATATTACCCATAACTATAACATTATATCAATTTCACTCCATAATATTCAAAAATAATATTTATAGAAAATTCATCTTTATTCAAAAAGTTGGGGTTTTACAATTCGTTATCCATTTACTTGCTTTGATAATTAGTTATGCTTAGATTAATCACTATTTTATTTATTGTTGTTCGAATAAGACTTTAGCGATGTAAAGTCGGTATTTGATAAATATTAGTGATAGTTCCTCGTGTGTATGACACTCTACTTATCACTGTATTACTTGTTAGACCGCGTATACTTGCGCGTGTTTAGTGATCGATTTTCCAACCAACAATATTACCCACAACTATAACATTATATCAAATCCACACCATAATATTCAAAATGACATTTAGAGAAAATTAATCTTTATTCATAAAAGTTGGGGTCTGAACCGTCATAATGCTTTCCCACCCAAATCAATTAGAATGAATAGTTCTAATAATAATAACTGTTATTGTTATTATTATTATTATTACTATTATTATTATTTTAAATTAAAATTAGAATAAATCTGAACCGTCCTTGTGATTTTTCGCCCAAATTCAAAATGAGTTCTGTTTTATTATATAGATATTGTTATTGTTATTATTATTATTATTTTGAATTAAAATTGGAATGAATCTGAACCGATCCTCAGGCTCTCCCCGCCTAAATCAATTAGAATGAGCAGTTACAATAATAATAATAATAATAATAATAATAATAATAATAATAATAATAATAATAATAATAATAATAATAATTATTATTATTATTATTATTATTATTATTATTATTGTTGTTGTTGTTGTTGTTGTTGTTGTTGTTTATTGATATTATTATTATATTTTATTATTATTATTATTATTTTGAATTAAAATTAGAATGAATCTGAACCGTCCTTGTACTTTCCTGCCCAAATCAATTAAAATGAATCTGAATCGTTCTTGTACTTTCCTGTCCAAATTCAAAATAGGTTTTGTTTTATTATATAGATAATAATAATAATAATAATAATAATAATAATAATAATTATTATTATTATTATTATTATTATTATTATTATTATTATTATTATTATTATTGTTGTTGTTGTTGTTGTTATTGTTGTTGTCGTTGTTATTATTATTATTATTATTATTATTATTATTATTATTATTATTATTATTATTATTTTGAATTAAAATTAAAATGAATATGAACCGTCTTTATTTGTGTTTTTCCACTCAAATCAATTAGCATTGAATTTAAACCGTTCTTGTACTTTCCCGTCCAAATTCAAAATGGGTTCTGTTTTATTATATAGATATGCACATTCCGCTTCTTTCATTTTTTAATTGACTGAATGACATTTCTATCCTTTTAAGTTGTCATTCATTTTTAAAATCGTCCTTAAAGTTCATTTTTCGCCAATTAATTTTTAAAGTAAAATTTTTTGGCTTTCGCATTTCGGTTCTTTTTACCCAATTTGCCCTCAACACAATCCTGTTTTACCCGACCCCAATTTCACTAATTATTTTAAAAAAAAACTAGAAAGTTTTAAAATTATTCTAAACATAATTATTATTTAACATTATTTTAAAAATCATTATTATTTTAACATTATTTTAAAAATTATATTTCATTTTAAAATATTAAAAATAATTATTTTTAAAAAATAAATAAAGATTATTTTCAAGAAAAAATATAGAGACTTTATTTTTTCATAAAATGAGCAAAGTTTAATAAAATATAGATTCAAAAAAGTTAAATAAGAAAGTAAAACTTATTTCAAAAAAAAACTATTTTTTTTCATTTTATGTAAAAAATTATTTTCAGAAAGAAAAGTTTATCTTTAACATTATTATATGTATTTTAATATTAGAATTTTAAAAACAAAAACTAAAAATAGAAATTAGAATACAAAAAAGTAAAAGATAAATAAAAAAAACTAATTCATATTTTTTAAAAAAAAAAGAAATTTAAAAGTTTTAAAAATTATTAATATTTTCAAGAAAGAAATAAGAAAAAAATTTATTTTTAAAAAAATGAGTAAAGTTTTATAAAATTTAGATTCAAAAAATAAAATTTTATGTTCAGAAAAAATAGAAAATTTTTTTTTTAAAAAATGAGTAAAGTTTCATAAAATATAGATTCTAGAAAAAATAAAAAAATATTTCATAAAAAATTTTTTTTTTTTTAAAAGATGTGTACATTTTCATCAAAATAGTTAAAAATTTTAAACTTTAATTTTTTGAATCTTTATTTTATGAAACTTTATTCATTTTTGAAAGAAAAAAAGTTATCTTATATTTTTTTCTTAAAATAATAATTATTTTTAAAACTTTTTAAAAATAATATTTTATTTGAAAATATTAAAAATATTTATTTGTAAAATAATTATCTTTTTAAAATTTTTTAGTTTTTTTTATAAATGTAATTGGTGAAATCGGGGCCGGGTCAAACTGTTTCGGATTAGGTCAA